>JANFAH010000152.1:0-49498 GCA_024663395.1 Pisolithus tinctorius
CTCCTACGTGGAGGCCTGCTGTGGCTAACTTTTCTTTTCGCTACTTTTTGACAGATAATTGGATGAAGGAATTTAGGTTTTGTCACTCGACACCTCACCCGTACTCGTGGCACGCGTCGTGTGAGACCGGAAAATGTGGGCACCCGATGGTTGTGCGGTAAATGTGTGAATCATCCATCGCCTCAGGACTACTGTACCCTTACCGTTGAAGCTGTAGACAAACGCTGCGGTGTCGGTGCCACCCGGTATGCGTGGACGCTAAGATCGGCCTCTCGTCCGCGGTCAGCATCTAAACAAGATAGTCGGTATTTGGAGTCCGAGCAGGCTACACTGCATACCTGTTGCAGCTGCGCCGACCTTGTTTTCAAAGGGGGGAGGCCTTTGTGAACTGACATTTTGTGGGGGACCTTCACAGATGTGCTTGTGGGAAACGAGATCATCACTTCCAAATCGCTTCTCTGCCTTTCAAACTGCCGCAGTGTCCAGTATCCGTGGAAACTACCCAATAGCGGGGATGGTATCGACACAACCTACATGAATCATTTAGGCGCACCCCTCATTCGAGAGAATATAGGAATAGTTGTGACGGGTCCCCTATGGCCAGTGGAAGCTATTTGAAACTATTTGATAGTCTGGAAGTAGGTAGGTGGAGATCTAGGTCGGAGAGCTATTCTTGCACTATTTAACCTCCCACCCTTGCTCTTCATCCATACGATCATGGACCCGTCTTCTTTACTCGAACGTATCCCCGACCACCTGCTAGCGGCGACTCGCTCAGTCACTCCACTCGACTTCGCAGCAGTCATTGCTGCTATCTGGGCACTTCGTGGTGCCGTTCGAGCTGCCCGAGGCTCCATCAAGACCACTAGACTTCGCGGGCCCCCCGGAGCCGACCTCATATTTGGCGCATCTAAGCAAATTATTCAATCACCAGATATTGGAGCATTGTACGAAGCTTGGACTAAGGAATATGGTGCAGTTTACGCTGTCCCAACTACCCTAGGCGGCAAGAAGATCATGCTATGTGACCCAAGGGGACTTGCACACTTCTTTGCCAGAGAGTCGTGGACATATGTACTCCCTGATTCGACTAGATTGTTCTATGAGCAGACCGTGCGTACTATGTTCAGCTTTTGATGGTACCATCTCACATTAGGCTATCCAGTACGGACGGGGGGTACTGTGGGCAGAGGGGGAAGACCACAAAAGGTAGGCACAGGCGGCCCGCAGGTGGAAGTTATTTGTTAAATTTTCGTCTTCAGGCAACGCAAGGCACTGGCGCCCGCGTTCAGCCAAAGTGCTATAAGGAACATCACTCCTATATTTTACATTTGCGCTCACAAGGTAAGCCCTCCCCTTTCTACAATCTCTCAAATTAAGAGCGACAATTCAGGCGAAATCCGCATGGGAAGCCATAATTGATGCTGGCGGTGGAGATAGTGCTGTCATCGAAGTCCAGAGTTGGTGCGCTTAATTTTTTCCTCCCTGCAATGACGAGATTCTGAAGAGTTGTTAACCAAGGATGAACCATATTTCGCAAGTCGACTTCGTTTTCAATCACCCGATCCGATCTAACCGATTGTTCCAGACTTGATGGCATTGGGCTTGCAGGATTCTCTCATGATTTCGGTGCTCTCGACGGCAAATCATCTGCAGTAACCAGGGTGTTGGACACATTTGTGGCGTCCCCCAAACGATCGGCCCTGAATGTTGGTCTCCTCCTGCTTGGACGAGTATTTCCTGTGTTAGGCCACGCGCCGACAGCGAGGACTAACCTAATTGGGGAGCTGCAAAGAAGTTTGGAAGATATCTCGATGAAATTGCTAGTGAAGATGAAGAAGGAGAAGGAAGAAGGCGTTCTTGACGAGAAAGAGGAGAAGTCGATCATTGGAGTTCTGTGTACGTTTCATTATCACTTCGTGAGATCACCCTTTCAAACATATTACGCAAAGTGAAAGCCAACGACCCGAACTCTGACATTTATCTGACTCACGCGGAGGTTCTAGCGCAAGTGAGTAAACAGAACTCTTACTACTGGGCGTATTTACTTACCTCCTCCGCTTACAGATGAGAGGTCTACTTATAGTTGGTTACGAAACGATGGCTGGTAAGTTATCCTTGAGTTCATGCCTCATTGCAGGTTAATCAAGGGTTACAGTTACTCTGACGTTCGCATTGCTTGACTTGGCGGGGAACCCCGACATACAAAACAAGCTACGACAGGAACTCGTGATGTTTGGTGAGGAACCGAATTACGATCAGCTGCAGAGCAGTTTACATTACCTCGATGCTGTGATCCATGAAACCTTGCGAGTCCATCCTGCCCTGATAGACATCGTTCGCGTGGTGCGTCTAGTGATAAGTGAGGTCGTATTTCTTGGTCTAAGGTCACTTTTCCAGGCGATGGAGGATGATGTTATCCCACTCTCAGAACCCATCGCCACTGAGTCCGGCGAAGTCGTCAATAGCATCACCGTAGCACGCGGCACTCAAATCGGTATAGCTATCTCCTGCATCAATAGATCTACCAGACTGTGGGGAGAAGATGCAATGGATTTCCGTCCGGAACGGTGGCTGGAGAAAGATGGTATTCCGAAGAAGGCGCAGGATATTCAGGCATACCGACACATATTGACGTTTGTGGATGGTCCAGGGACTTGCATCGGCAAGGGTTTTGCGCTGGTTCAGTTGAAGGTGTGCCTGCTCCGTTGCGTTCGGGTGATCAGTGATCAGATCGATCACTAATTAACCTCTTCAAAGGCGGTCATGTCAGTGCTAGTGAGAAACTTTGTGTTTGAGATGAGAGACGGACCCGATACGAGAGTGGAACTTAGCAGGGGATTGTTGCTCAGGCCCCGGATAGCTGGGGAGCAGGGCATTGACGTCCCGTTGCGCGTGCGCCGGTACGAAGGATGATCGATGATGTATGTTATCGATGGATCGCGGAGAACACCCCAGCGATCAGTGGGCAAAGCAAAGACAGAAAAGATACGTGAGCGATAGAACGGCGTTGGTCGAGCATACTTTGCCAGTGTATCATCTGTCTGAATATATAAAGGAGCCTGGGCGAAACTGACGACTATGGGAACGTGTTCAGTGGATGATGCAAGATCCGAAGCTTGAAGGTTGAAGTATGAGCGGATATTGTTGTCCGTACACGCTTCGACGCCAACGGTATCATATATCAACCTCATGAGCTATCCCGCAATTGGCTAACCTGTGCACTTCAACTGTTAAGTGTACATTTTAACAAATGACTCGCAGCTTCCCCCTGACACGTCCCGGAACGATCGAGCATTAAGTTCTTGGGGTAATAGGCCTTAGGTTCATGGGAAGGTCGCAGCTGCATCCGGTGGCCTCAGGCCTAATACTGTACCCGTACCCGTCAAACCGTAGGACAAATACCGCGATGTCTACACACGCTAATCTAATAGATTGGCCTCCCTGTCCGCAGTCAGCATCTGGGCAAGATAGCTGGTATTTGGAGTGTAGGCGGGCTGCGCTGCATACATGTTGTAGCTGAGCCGACCTTTTTTCCATGGAGGGGCCTTTGTGAACTGACATTTCACAGATGTGTCATGAGGACGAGATTATCACTTTCAAGCTGCCACGTGTCCCGCTAATTTGTGGAAACCGTGCTCAATAGTAGCCTCCTGAAGTCAGGTCAGACACACGCGGTGCCTCGAATGCATGCATGAAGCATTCCGTTGGACGGTATTAACGACAAGGTGCGCCACTTATTCGAGAGAATGTGGGAGCAGCCGTCACAACTCCCACATTGACAGTTATAATATTTGATGGTCCGGCACTACGTGCATGTTTGGCCAGACGGAGATGTCGGTCGCAGAGTTATTATTGCACTATTTAACCTCTCATCTTTCTCTTCATCCGCACAACCATGGACCCGTCTTCTTTATTCGAAAGTATCTACGACTACCTGCTGGCAGTGACTCGCTCAGCCACTCCACTCGACTTCGCAGCAGTCATCGCAGCCATCCTGGGCACTTCGTGGTGCCGTTCGAGCTGTTCAAGGTTCCTTCAAGACTACTAGACTTCGCGGACCGCCCGGAGCCGACCTCATATTGGCGCATCTAAGCAAATTGCCCAATCACCAGATACCGGAGCATTATACGAAGCTTGGACCAAAAAATATGGTGCAGCTTACGTTGTCCCCACTACCCTAGGCGGCAAGAAGATCATGCTATGTGACCCAAGGGGACTTGCACACTTCTTTGCCAGAGAATCGTGGACGTATGTATTCACTGATTCGACCAGATTGTTCTATGAACAGACCGTGTGTACTATGTTCAGCTTTTGATGGCCTCCTTTCTCATTATTCCGTTCAGTTTGGACGGGGGGTACTGTGGGCAGAAGGGGGAAGACCACAAGAGGTAGGCACAGGCGGCCTGCAAGTGGAAGTTATTTGTTAAATTTTCGTCTTCAGGCAACGCAAGGCGCTGGCGCCCGCGTTCAGCCAGGGTGCTGTAAGGAACCTCACTCCTATTTTTTACATTTGTGCTCACAAGGTAAGCCCTCCCCTCTCTACTGCCTCTCAGATTAAGAACGACATTTCAGGCGAAATCCGCATGGGAAGCCATGATTGATGCTGGCGGTGGAAGATAGTGCTGTCATCGAAGTCCAGAGTTGGTGCGCTGAATTATCCTCCCGCAACGACGGGATGCTGAGGAGTTGTCAATCAAGGATGAACCATATTTCGTAAGTAATTTCGCTTTTCAGTCACCCAATCCGATTTAACCGATTGTTCCAGACTTGATGGCATCGGGCTTGCAGGCTTCTCTCATGATTTCGGTGCTCTCGACGGCAAATCATCTTCAGTAACCAAGGTGTTGGACACATTTGTGGCGTCCCCCAAACGATCGGCCCTGAGTGTTGGTCTCCTCCTGCTCGGACGAGTATTTCCTGTCTTGGGCTACGCACCGACAGCGAGGACTAACCTACTGGGTGAGCTGCAAAGATGTATGGAAGATATCTCTATGGAATTGCTAGCAAAGGTGAAGAAGGAGAAGGAAGAAGGAGTTCTTGATGAGAAAGAGAAGTCGATCATTGGAGTGCTGTGTACGTTTCATTATCACTACGTGAGATCACCTTCTCAAACCATATTACGCAAAGTGAAAGCCAACGACTCGAACTCTGACATTTATCTGACTCACGCGGAGGTTCTGGCACAAGTGAGTGAGCAGAACTTTCACTGCCGGGTGTATTTGCTTTTTTCTTCCATCTATAGATGAGAGGTCTACTTATAGTTGGTTACGAAACGATGTCTAGTAAGTTATCCCTTAGTTCACGCCTCAGGGGTTAAAAATCAAGGCTTGCAGTTACTTTGACGTGGGCATTACTTGAGCTGGCTGGGAACCCCGACATACAAAACAAGTTACGACAGGAACTCGTGATGTTTGGTGAAGAACCGGACGTACGATCAGTTGCAAAGCAGTCTACCGTACCTTGACGCTGTGTTGCATGAAAACCTTGCGAGTTCATCCTGCTCTGATAGGACATCGTTCGTGTGGTGCGTCTAGTGACAAGTGAAGTCGTATTTCTTGGTCTAAGGTCACTTTTCCAGGCAACGGAGGATGACATTATCCCACTCTCAGAACCCCTCATCACTGAGTCCGGCGAAGTTGTCAATAGCATCACCGTGGCTCGTGGCACTCATATTGGTATACCTGTCTCCTGTGTCAACAGATCTACCAGGACTATGGGGAGAAGATGCAATGGATTTCCGTCCAGAACGGTGGTTGGAAAAGATGGTATTCCGAAGAAGGCGCAGGATATTCAGGCATACGACACATATTGACGTTTATGGAAGGGCCAAGGGATTTTGCGTTGGCAAGGGTTTTGCGCTGACTGAGTTCAAGGTGCGCCTTCTCCGCTGCGTTCGGGCGATCAGCGATTACAATTAATCTCTCCCAAGGCGGTTATTGTCTGTGCTAGTGAGGAATTTTGTTTTTGAGATGAGAGGCGGACCCGATACGAGAGTGGAACTTAGCAGAGGAGTGCTGCTTAGGCCAGAATAGTTGGGGAACAGGGCATTAACGCGCCATTGCGTTTGTGCGCCGGTACGAAGGATGATCGATGATGCATGTTACGGGTGGATCGCTTGTTACGAGAACACTCCGGTAATCAGCGGGCAAAGCAAAGACAGAAGAGTGATGGAATGGCATTGGTCGAGCATACTTAGCGGGTGTCTTCCTTGAGTATAAAAAGGAGTCTCGGTGAAACTGGCAACGTGGTTCGGGGGACTTGGAATTGATCGAGTACTTCTGCGGATCCGGGCCTTGGGTGCAGTTTCGCGACTGCAGACGAACATCTCGAAATGGTTTAAATATGAAGAATGACTTGGTGCCCGACCGTAAGTGATGCCCGTTTATCGTCCTCCCAGTGGGAAGCAGAGAACACTCGAGTATCAGACCCAGACATCCTCATGTCGAATGTAAGTACTCACCCGAGATACAACGACCTCCGGCAGTCACGGTTTCTGTTCTGTGTAGAATATCTAAGTACTTACTGCATCGGGTTGGCATGATCGAAGTTCTAGTCAGAATATTGATGTTGCAACACGTCGTCATTCGTGGGAGCCTCGGAAACAGCTCTCCACAGGACAGGCATTGAAGCTGCAATGTATCACGGCCTTACCTAACTGGGGGCACAGGCACGAAAGTACGATTATCCTTCCGGAGCATTAACCTTGTCGAGTCGAACAATATCAAGGTGCCAGTCGGACTTCGTTGCAAGGAAGCAGTTGGAGCGTTGATCTCTAGGGATCAGCGCTTATGTCACGGGAGTGTTCGCCAAACTTCCTTCTCACGCAGGAAGGTGGTCCTGAAACGCATCCCTCAGCTTCAGCCTATGACCTTCCATGACTAAACACAACAAGAAAGTGGAACATGGATAGAGATACACATACTACCACTACAGTATAATGACGGTAACACAAAAATAGAGCGAAGAGGGCATGTGGAAGCGAACCTACTAAACGTGTGAAGTATAAACTGCTAACAAGAGGCGTCAGGGCGCGGAGCCTTGGAAACTACCCAAATAGAGTGCAACAACCTCCAGCCCCATCCTCGCTGGCTGTGACCATGCTTGACCATCATCAGGAAACGGGACATACTCGCAAGGAGGGGAAGGATTCGTCGGTCGACTTCGATCGCCAGTTGATGCGACCACTATCTGCTACATAACTCGAGGTTAGTGATGATGCCACAACTGAGAGGAATGATACAGTATTAACCTCTGCGCACTGTGCAGGCGCAATGCAAATGGCCTTCTGGGTGAGAGGTAGCTTGTTCTCATCCGGAACCAAGAGTCGCCGAATTCTCCTGAAGGTGGAAACTAAGGTTAGATCAACATTGTTCTGTTTGCTTCTCAGACAGAGGTTGGGCTGGCATTTTGGGGGGCATGTTTTCTGGTACGCGAACTACGGAAGGCTAGAAATCCCAGGTTTTGAACGGAATGTAATAGCCTCCTTGCACGACCTACCGGTGGTGGGCTTTGCCCCCGAACGAATGTCCACCCCATTCGTATTTCCATTCCAGAGATGCAGGCCTCCTGAGGAAATGGGACTACTCCTCCTAAGCAGCCAAGAATAAATTACTCGTGGTTAAGCACTTACATTCATGGCGGATTCTCCTGTAGAAAGACGGTAGCCCGCGACATTCGCCCCGCCTGCTCTATCTTGAACATCCATGCGACCCGTGTGAGTACTGCACTGTGAGTCGTAACGAACATCACGAAAAATGCTTCTCTTTCCATGACAACAATAAATCGGACAGTACCAACCGAAACTCGCGAAGCCATAGAGGCTGCATCGGATTCCACGACGACGTCCTCCGATAACTTGCGTCTTTCTTCAGCTGCAACTAGCAGCCAGGGCACATGAATAGTTGTCTGCGAAAGACATTGAGTAGAAGAGGAACCGCGGTAAACAGAAACATCTCACATCGATAGATTCGATCGGAGGAAGCCTCATGTCAGACATTGACCGCTCATCAGGAAGAAGTAATTTCTTGATAGATGGGCCCTGAAAAAGTGATTCCACGCGTGCTCTCACTCCTCACGTGTATTAATTACTCACAGTGTCTATGCGAGGCAATATTGGTGACTCGGAAGCGGTTCTTAACACAGGGAATTGCGTTGGTAGGAGAAGAGCATAGCCACTATAATGAAGGTGACCCACCTGGTGATGGGGGTGTCACTACCTGAACTCTGTGACCACATGCGTTTAAGCTGAGAGGATGTCAGTGATGGTTCACCCACAAGAGTACCAATGCGCGCACGATGGCAATAAACTTTCCGAAGTGAGTCGTGTTGGAGCGTGGGTGCATTAATCACACACTGGGACCCAATTCTCCTCACCGCAGAGAAA
This sequence comes from Pisolithus tinctorius, assembly GCA_024663395.1. Classification (NCBI taxonomy): domain Eukaryota; kingdom Fungi; phylum Basidiomycota; class Agaricomycetes; order Boletales; family Pisolithaceae; genus Pisolithus; species Pisolithus tinctorius. The sequence continues at coordinate 8,387 of JANFAH010000152.1, forward strand.
CATATACCCCATACTTTATAGCCTGTGTGGGCTGAATCGTGATGGGGATTCCATGTCCCGAATGGGTATGGGTTATCACCAAGTTGATTGATTGAGTTGAATTGAGCTAAAACCGATTCGGAGGAAATAGATAGATCTTCGGGCGTGCGCCGTGGTATTTTTTTTGATGACGCTGTAGTTGCCCAAGGCTCAGGTACATCTTGATAGGACGTGTAAGAGTTAGTGCAGGTGCCGGCTCCCTCCGGCAGCAAACATCCAGCCGAGCAGCAGCCTGAGCACCTTCCCATCACCTTTCTTCTGACAGCCACCTGCCAGCAGGGCTCGTTCGCCTCCCCCTCAATTGTTTCGCCCACCCTCCGCACCCTCTTTTATGTATGCCATAAACACCTGTCCGTAATTAAAATTCGAATATCATTTCTTTCTGTCCCTAAGTAACTGCTACGTACGCATATTGGGCACCACAGCCTCTATTCACTATTGTGCACGGCCTGCCGGTCAGAGCAAGCAGGTGACATGCCCTCCCCAGCGGCTCCGCCTGCTTCACCTCCACCGAGCTATCGCTCGGCCCAACCCAACCACCGTCAGGCTTTAGTGCGACATGCGCGAGACGAAGCTGGATGAAAGTAACTTCGTGCACAGTTTCGTCATACCTGGCCAGGTGACACCATTGGCGATGAAACAGACACTGGTACCAGCGTGACACGGACCGTGATACCCCTACTTACCACCCTTCTGTCACATTTGATGAATGTAGGGGATGTGCCCAAGGTGGCCGACTACCAAATCCAGCAGGTGTACTGCGCATCCCCTACCATGTACCTGAGCGTGACCGTCTGGCTTTCCAATGAATGCTTCTTGATAGCATAACTTTCTCCCTGTAAACTGTAAATTTGGATGCCTGGATTGGACTAGATCTCTGGTACGAGTGACTAGTCACCGTAAAAATAGGTCAGATATTGCTCTGGTGCTTTGGCACCTTGAACAACATCGATGTCCTGTAACTAAGCGTTTCATCTACATGTATTCACCCCACTATAAGATTTCAGCATCAAAAATATAAATATTTTAATTGTGATTTGTTGGCTCTGTAGCTACGGCTATTTTGTGTGTAGTATCACTAGACTAGACAGTAAATAAATGGATTTAGCATAGTCCCGGCTCAGCTTGTGAGGGCTCATGGTCTCGGGCCGAGCCATGAGCCGAGCCGCTGGGCTCTACACAACAAGCTCGGCTCGGGCTGCGGTCTTGTGCATAGGGACATGGCAAAATATATGTAAGTGCTTCCTGCGACGCTCACCTTGTTTGTGATGGCAGGCATACATATGCCACAGGATGCCACCTAGGGACAAGGTAGCGTAACCGGGAGCACGAGCACGGGAATTCGATTGTCTTTCGAGAGTGACCTCCTCAAACCATATCAAGTGTGCCGGTTGAATTTCACCGTTTCAAGGCAGTAGCCGGAGCTTTGGACCCTGGGGGATCAGCATTCGAGGACTGTTTACCATACTCCTTTTCGCACAGGGAGTGGTCTAGAATGCATCTAACAGCTTCAACCTATGACGTTGCATAGCTAAACACAGCAAGTGTGCATCTGTTTGGTCAAACGGACCCTCGCGCTTGCGGACGTGACGTTCTAAAGTTGAACTACCGCTATTGGCACTTGAAAGGGTAATGCTGTGATGGTAGGCGTAAGATGCTGAACGCCTGGGAGCGAACGTGTGAAGTACATACTAATAAGGAGTATCAGTTCCCGAAATCTTGGGAATTACCCAAAAGAGAGCGTGACATCCTTTGGCGCCATCCTCGTTGGTTCTAGTCGTGCTTTGATACAGGAAAGGAACATACTCACCAGAAGGGGGCGAGGGGTCCGTCGGTCAACTTCGATCCTCAGTTGATGTGACCACTATCTGTTACACAACACGTAAACTAAGCTCAGTGCTGATGTCACAATTGTGAGGGATGATGGAAAATTACTCTGCACACTGTGCAGGCACAATCACTGGTGAGAGGTGGCCGATTCCCACCTGGAACCAGGAGTCGCCGAATTTTCCTCAAAATTGGAACTGACGGCAAATCAACGTGGTTCCGTTGCTGCTCAGTCGGAGGTTGGGCAGGTATCGTGCTTTTTTGGTGAGCGAGCCCACAGGAAATTCCAACTTTTAGGTAACCCCCAACATTAGCCTCGCCTGCCCTATGTTGAACATCCACGTCACGAGCTGGTACTACGCTGTGCCATAATGAGTATCGTGAAATTACCCTTCTCTTTTCACGACAACAATAAGAAAGAATAGTACTAACCGACAGAACTCGCGAGAATGCATTGGACCCCCGGACGATGTTTTCCGGCAACTTGTGTTCCTCGAGTGCATTTGGCAGCGAGGGCGTGTGGATAGCCGACTGCAAAAGATAATAAGCAAAGAACCGCAGTAAATAGAACCTTAGAAATCTCACATCTTCAGATAGTGGTCACTCCTCAAGGAGTATATTCTTAATAGATGGGTGCCCTGCCAGATGCCAAAATAATTCCCCACACATGTTCTCATATTTTATCTGACGGCATCTTTTTGAGGCAGTATTGGTGGCTCGGAGATGATTCTTGGCGTGGTGTATCGTCTTCGTAGGGGAAAAGCAAGGCCCCTACGATGAAAGAGACCTACCCAGTAATGAGGGTGTCACTGCCCAAGCTCTATGGTCACATGCGCTGACAGGATATCAATAGTAGCTCACCCACAAAAGCGTCCATGCACACGCGACGGGCAACGGACTTCTGCAGGCACATGGTTTGGTCGGTGGATTGCACCTTGGGACCTAAGTCTCCTGATCGTTGGGTAACGGAGGGGGTATGGCTACCACGCAGTGAAATGGGTTGCGGTATGAGAGTGCACAGAAAATGGAAAAGGAGAGACAGAATGGGTACGCGAGTGATGGATAAGTGTTGGTTGAGCATACTTTGCGGGCATCTTCGCTAGAATATAGCAGTCTCACGAAGCCAACGTCCCCAACTAATGGCATTTGAGGTGAATACTATACAGTGTCCATCTGATGAGCGGGGCGTTGGTCTGTTGGAAGGGCATCCTGAGAGCCTCCACGCTCGGCAAGGAAATATTTAGTCACTCGTTTATAAGTATGCGGGGCGAGTGTGAAACTTCTCAATTAACGCCCTACCTCATGCCTACCTGACTGTCCCAAGAAGCCCCAAAGCGGACCTATTATTGTGGTCTCTCTCGTTGGCGGGACTCCCGGCGGAAATGCCATACATGATGTACCGCATCATGGTTTCTCCAACCACGCTTTCGCATCACATGACCAGACAAGAAGTGAAAACACGCGTCAGCCTCGCAGGCCAAGTCCCGGATCCCGATACTACATATGTTCGTCGCACGCAGAACTGTTCAATTTAGATCCTTATCTCTGCACCGACTCATGTCTACAAAGGCCTACATCGTTCCAATCGATCCCCAGAATCCCACATCCAGTGCGGTCCCAACAGTCGATCCAGCTGTTCTGTGGTCCAAATTACCTCCCTCTCAGAAGCCTGCAAAGGTTGGCTCCTCACATTTTGTTCTATGGGGTCACCGGGAACAATGTCACTGCACTCGTTTCTCTCGGTGAGGCGTTCCCCGACAAGAAAGGGAATGCCCGCGAGAAGTTGTCCGCAAGGCTGTTGGCAGTGGCGTGAAGAGCGTAAAGACGCTCGGAGAGGGTGTATCGGAAGCCGTCATTGATGTTTCACTCGATCCCCATGCTCGGGTACACTTCTGTCTCCCACTCGTTCTGCAACGTCCTGACAGCGTTTGCGTACCATAGCTGTCGCTGCTCATCTAGCTTTATATGATTTTACCCTCAAAACTTCCCCACCGTCGGCTTTCGATCCACGCCCGACGAAACCAGCGCCTGAAAAGTTCAACCTTACAGCGAGTGCAGCCTCGGCCGAATGGATCGTGGTGTTATTCTATGCAAAGGCTCAGAACTTTGCTCGGACGGTAAATTCTCATTCGAACTAGCGCGAATTCGTGCAGTAATTCTTCATCAGTTGATGGAACTCCCCGCAAATATCGTTACTCCGACTGTAAGCACGGTGATGTCAGTACGGATGACATGGTGTTAACATGCTGAGTAGGCTTTCACCGAGCGTGTAAAGGCTGAATTCGAGGGCCTCGACAATGTCGAAATAATTGTCCACGACGAAGGTTAGAGTCTCTCTTTTGTCTCGCGTCCCATGCTAAGTCCCCTTCAGCTTGGGCCGCCGAGAAGGGGATGGTAAGTTGGTTTTCTTCGTCCTCCCAGCTGGAGAAGTTATACCGGATTCTGTTAGAGAACATTCCTCTCGGTAACAAAGGGCACTGATGAACCTGCCAAATTCCTCGAGATGTAAGCTTCCATTCGTTGCGCACTCTGGACTCGGATAACACTATACTAGACATTACAAGGGTGCCCCTTCACCCAATGTCCAGCCTTTGGCATTCGTTGGTAAAGGTATCACCTTCGACTCAGGAGGTATCTCCTTGAAACCCAGCTCAGTAAGTGCTTAGTGAAATTGTCCTTCTCTAACGGCGCAACTATATCTGCAGGGAATGAAACTCATGCGAGGGGATATGGGTAAGATGGTGTGGCATGTTGGCGATGACTTGGATTTTGATGCCTTGTAGGTGGTGCTGCGACTGTCGTCTCCTCGATCTTAGCGATCGCTCAACTCAAACTCCCGTGTGTGTCCCCTCTCAGCACATACTCCTCGTTATAACTTCTCCCCCAAAGAATCAACGTCGTTGGCGTCACCCCCCTGTGAAAACATGCCTGGTCCTAGTGCGAACAAACCTGGCGACATGTATGTAGTAGTCGTTGTGTTCATTGTGGCTCCTGATCGGCGGATTTCGCGCTTAGTGTCTATGCCATGAACGGGAAATCCGTAGAGATTGACAACACAGACGCGGAAGGACGCCTAATCCTTGCTGGTATGTCAGGATCACTTGTGGCATTACCTTCCCTCCCCCCCCTCCCCTGTTAATCTGAACTCGTAGATGCTCTTCTACTATGCATCCACTGAGTTCAAACCACAATACCCTCATCGACGTGGCCACTCTGACGGGGTAAGCCAGATCTCGCTGTTTCGTACTATCACTTGACTTCCCTACAGGGCCATGGATGTAGCTCTGGGTGAGGTCTATTCGGGGGTTTTCACTGTGCGTTGCTCTTCTTGTTTAGAGGAACGTCCCCTTAACACTTTCCATTGGTACAGACATCGGATAAGCTCTGGGAGAAATTGAGCGCGGCGGGCGAAGTCGAATACGACCGTTTCTGGCGTATGCCACTCGACGAGGACTACGGACCACAGATTTACTCATCCAATGCTGATCTATGCAACGTGTGTCATATAGTTCTCGTAATCACTCTAGAAACTTGAGCTGACGGGTATATGTAGACTGGTGGCAAACCAGCTGGCTCATGCACTGCAGCGTTGTTCCTGAAATCTTTCGTCGATGGTATTGAACCCAAAGATGGCTCTGAGCCGACCGTGCATGGGGCGCATCTGGATATTGCTGGAACAATGGAGGTGAGCTCCAAGCTTGGTTTTTGTTTGGTGCTGTTGTTGATCTCGCCCGTGTTTAGTTCACTCGTCCGATACCATACCAAGGCAAAGGGATGACTGGTCGTCCGGTTCGGTAAGTGGTGCTCGACTCTCCCGTCAATCGCAGTTGAAAGAGCAGCGATCGTTACCAGGGCTTTGGTGGAATATGCGAGGCGCTTGTTAGCGGATAAGGCATGATTAGACATTGATATCCGATAATAGATACATTGGAGGGGGGGGGGGGGATGATTGCAGATAGCACGGATCATAGGTAACAAAAGCAAGACCCGACGAGTGAGATCGATAATGGAAATTGATCCGAAAGCATCATGAACCATCATGAAGATGCATAAAGTATGACGCTGACCTTGTTTGCAAGGGCGTCACGTCGAAATGGGATTATAGTACCTGATCGTCGTCCCCTTGTAAACTTGATTGAGTTAACACACTATCGCCTGCTGTCAGCAAAGAAAGGAAGCAGGGGAGACAAACAATTCACCTTTGAAACAGCAAACGTAACAACAGCCATAGTGTTCAGCCTCGGTTCCCTGCGCGTCTCCCCCGTCAGCGACAGATGGAGAGCTAGATGTTGCGGTCCAAGTAGTGTCGCACTATAGCCACGTTAGAAATTCATAGAAGGGATTCCAGAGAAACCTACCCGGTCTAGTGTTGTGTCTACGTTGCTTCGTTCTTGTGTACGTGCGTCCCTGTTTCGACTTGCGACAACCAAAGGCTATATAACGTCGATCGAATCCCTATCAACGAAGAGACATGATTATAAGCACTCACTCTCTTATCACGCGCAGTGTACACGATCTCTGACGAGACTTGGTCGCTCTCTTGGGCCATTTGTGAGTGTTTACGTCGCCAAAAGAATGTGGACATCAGGCTTGTTTCCCGAGTCTTGAGGCCCGAGCTTGGTAACGGGGGGTTGTCTCCAGCTGCAGGTTCTGGCACGAAGTTCTATAATGCCATAAATGATCGCAAAGGGTGGATTACCATGGTATGATCCATACGCACTGCTCCTCCCTTTCCGTTTGGAAAAAATTACTCTGAAACTCAGCACCCCGTTGCTCTTTCTCTGCCTCCACTGGCTGGCTCGTGGCTGGATGCTGTAGAGTAGGCGCTTGAAACACGAAACATGGAGAACTAAACTCAATACTTACATCCAGCAAGGACGAGGAGTCCAAGGAAGGTACTTTCCAGTCTTCAGCAAGTAAGTACGTAGAAATCATGGGAGACGAGCCTACCTTTCTCGCATCGTTTGTAGCGAGTTCTGTCCCGTGAGATTGACCATGGACCTCGTTCGCATTTCCATCCTCATGGTGCAGACCTCCTGAGGAGAAGAGCTAGTCCTTCTAAGCAGGCAGCAATAAATAGCCGTGGCTGAACACTTACATTCATAGCAGACGTTTTGCTGCCTATAGAACGACGACAGTAACCCGCATCATTGGCCCCGCCTGCTCTATGTTGAACGTCCGTGTGACCCGAGCGAGTACTGCCCTGCATGTTATAATGAGTACCATGAAAAAAACTTCTCTTTCCATGATAACAATGAATTGGACATTACTAACCGAGGGAATTCGGGGATCATAGAGGTTTCGGTAGCCTCCCCGACGTCTTCCGATAACTTGCAACTTTCCTCAGCTGCATCTAGCAGCAAGGCTATGTGGATAGTTGGCTATGACAAATGACGTGTGGGGGAACCGCAGTAAACAGAACCTTAGAAATCTCACATCTACAGGTTCGATAGGAGGAAGCCTCATGTCAGAGAGTGACCGCTCGTCAGGAAGGAGTAATTTCATGATAGAGAAACCCTGCTAAAATGACTCCGCAGGTGTTTTCGCTTATCCTGTAAATTACTCACCGTGTCTATTTGAGGCAATATTGGTGAGTGAGAGGTGGTTCTTGACGCAGAGGGGATCGTGTCGGTAGGGAAGAATGCAGTCACTATGATGAAGGTGACCTACCCAACAACGGGGGTATCACTGCACAAGCTCTGTGGCCATATGCGATTAAGCTGAGAGGTGATCAGCGGTAGCTGCTCCACAAAAGCACCTATGCACGCACGATGGTTGCAGACTTTCGCAGGCGCGTCATGGTACCACGTGACCGCATGAATCGTACGCTGCAACCTGATTCTCCTGATCGCATAGCAGCACCGGTGATGCCTCGCGAGGAGTGGGCACGGTGCATGATAGTAGGAGTATCATGTAGGTGCTCTCTTCGACCGGGGCCGTCCGCGGCGGCACATTGTGTGGTGACAGGAGGGGGCTGACCTGGACATAAATAATTGCTTGAAAGGGAACATCCAGTCGAGTGCCCATCAAGTAAGCAACAACACTTGAGGTCGACGAGCTTCGGTCTGCAAGCATTTAATGTCGTGTCAGGCGCCAAAGGGTGACCGTCCAGCACTATCTCATCCTCGGTCCCAGGTAGTACATCGGCGGACAACCTACCGCCTCCCATAGCATGTGAACATCGTTGGACTACAAGTTTCCTTGACGCTGTTAACATGTGGCTTCCGACCAGTGGGGAGGGATTGTGTAACACCAGAGCGTGCGGTAGCCGCGCAAGGCAGAGACAGAAAGGATACGTGAGTGATGGATAAGCGTTGGTCAAACATACTTTGCTAGCGTATCTGCTCCAATATATAGTAGGGCCCTACCGTAACGCTGGTTTTCTGCAAAGGATGTCCTGCGTCTCACGTGACTTGATAGGCAAAGCTATGCCACTGCACTAGGCGGAAATGAAAAGAAACAAGTAAAGAGCGCGTCCAATACAGCAACTGCTCAGAAGGATGATCCCGATTCCGGAAGCTGTGCTGAAACGTGCCGACCACCACTATAGTGAAGGATGAACGGACCGGTCTAGATTTAGGGGAGCTAATCATGTTTTTCAACAGGCCGGACGATGCTGACACCTTCCTCCGCCCCGAATTATTGCAGACTAGTTTGACCACATTCGTCGTGGACTTCCGTTGGCGTAGTATGTATAACGATTTGTGGTGCACGCATCGTGCATTCTAGAGAATGGTGACTATACATCACTAGTTGTCCCTAAATCTCTAGTCTGCGCTGACGTCAATGTTTTCCAAAAAAAAAAGGCCGCTACGGCCACCTTGGCTACACAAGGCCGGCCCTGAAAATTCTTTACTAAGATGTAAGTGTTTATCCGGTGGCCATTTGTTCTTTCTCCATGTCAGATTCGCAGGTCGACGACATCCACGACAACGTTACCTCGATTTCCATATCACCTAATGGCAAACATGTTGCCTTTGGGGGAGTTGGTGGCACCCTCACACTTTGAGACGTTGATCGTCGCCAACGTATCTTCCCACCAATAATGGCACACCAGGGTATCATCAACTCTGTATGTTACTCTGCTGACGGTCACATTGTTGCCAGTGCGTCAGACGACCAAACCATTGGGCTCTGGGATACCATCACTGGACAATCTCTATGGAAAACATTCACCAGTCATCAAGATGGTGTTATCATCGTAGGATTTATGGTGGATGCTAGAACCGTTGTCAGTCATCTAAGGCGCGTTCAGACTTAGGTTACCCCCCCTGTCTGCCGCGTCTCTCTTCCTTGACCTTCATCGTTTTTCGCACAAGCACACATCGTTCTCGCGCATATACTTTTTATCTCTTTGCTCTCCCGCACACCTCCCTTTCACATACTAGCGTGTTTGGTCGGTCTTGTGGCCTCTTCTCGTCCCCATTCCACTCGTCCGCTCTTACACGCCCAGAAGGCCGCGCCGCTTGATTCCGCGCACTCTTCGGTTTCGACCCCTCTCCTGTCAGAGTCACGTGATCCCTTCTTCACTCTCGGCTTCATAGTCCACGTGACTCCCGTTCGGTGCGCTTGCCCGCCTCACCTCGGCATCTCGGCACACCCGCTCGATTCCGGAGCCCAGATCGCACTCACCTTTACGATCTACGCTTTCCCATCTCATTAGTCGTACTCATTTCTCTCTCGTTTCATATCTCGTTCACCTAGCTACGAAGCAGATCTTTTCAGGGTCAGATTCCTTGGTTTTTTTTTTCAGTGCCGCTGGAAACAAACACCAATAGTTAATAACCGACCATCAACGGGATCCAAATCAGGACATGCTTTTGCCTTGTTGCTTGGCCAGCCAGCATTCCAGAGTGGGAAGTCCGTTCAAGATCTCGAAGTTATCTTACGACGTTGGCCGGCAGTTGATTCAGGGTCATGCGAGGTGACGTGGGTAAGGTGGCGTGGCATGTTGTGGATGAGTTGGATTCTGATACCTTGCAGGTAATGCTGCTCTGTTGTCTCCTCGATCTTAGTGATCGCTCAACTCGAACTCCCCAACTTGGCAACATACGCTTCGCTGCACCTTCTCCCCCAGAGCATCAACGTCGTTGGTGTCACTCCCGTTTATGCTTTCCATTGGTACAATTATCAGATAAACTCCGGGAGAAGTTGAGCGTGGCGGGAGAAGCTGAATACGACCGTTTCTGGCGTATGCCACTCGACGAAGACTACGGACCACAGATTTATTCATCCAACACTGACCTATGCAACGTATGTCATACGGTTTTTGTAGTTACTCTGGGAACTTGGGCTGCAGACTGGCGGAAAGCCAGCTGGCTCGTGCACCGCAGCGTTGTTCCTGAAATCTTTCGTCGATGGTATTGAACCCAAAGATGGCTTTGAGTCGACCGTGCAATGGGCGCATCTGGATATTGCTGGAACAATGGAGGTGGGCTCTAGATTCGAGTTTTTGTTTGGCGCCAGTTGCCGATCTCGTACTTAGTTCACCCGCCCGATACCATACCAAGGCAAAGGGATGACTGGTCGTCTGGTTCGGGAAGTGGTGCTCGACCATCTCGTCAATCGTAGCTGAAAGAGTAGCAATCTTTACCAGGGCTTTGGTGGAATATGCGAAGCGCTTGTCATCGGATCAGGCATGATTAAACACAGATATCCGAGAATATGACCCTTGTTTTCACCAGGTGCAACTTGATATATTGTGTTGCCTCCGTTGTGACGAGGTGCCCTCAAAGTCATCTAATGCTCCCGACTTACGGTCAGACATGTTTAAGCCAACGATAGCATTTATCGTGCGTCATATTTAATGGTTAATTTACAACAAGGAGCTTTAACTAAAGTGCCGTGACTGACTGCGCTCGTTTAGCCAGAAAGCGCATGCGCGAACCCGAGATTCACTCACCCTAGTTGTCTGTGATAGTTGCGAAGTTAGCGCAAACATCTGACCGCCACGCTCGAAGTACTTGATAGACTCGGCACCGACAGTCTTGCGGTACTCGTCGCTCTTGAAGACCTCCATAAGGGCCTCGAACGTGGAGGCCTCGAAGACAGCCATCGCGTCGAATGGCGCGACATTGAGACCGGAATCGACGAGAGTCTTGGAAACAACCTCATTGGCGTGAGCCTGTGTAGGGGGTCCCAAAGCCATCAGTTCCACGTTGATCAATCGAGCCATGTCGAGCGCGTTCTCACCTGCTCATACTTGAGGATGTTCTTCTTGACGACGTCAAGAGAGTTGAAAAGCTTCGGGTGTTCGTTGAGCCAGAAGTTATCGAAATCTTCCTTGGAGACACCCTCCTTGCGCTTGAAGCTGCCGGTGATGCGAACGCGATCAGTGCGGAGAGACATTATGGCTCGTCGAAAAAAGAAGCTATTGATGTGTATGAATGTCCGTGAGTGTTGCGACTCAGAAGAGTGAAATAGGAGAGTTCACTCACAGGACTTGGGTAGAGGAAAGTTGATAAATGAAACAGCGGAAAGGTGAGACTTGCTGGAGAACCATGGATGGACGCGTTGGGGGTTCAAATACTCGTTTTCCTGCGTGCATTGGAAATATGCTCAGCCCCATAAACGACTGTTGCCATCAATCCAAGCAATATTGTTGGACAACTCAAGGTGGGCCTTGCACAGGATGCATCAGCTGGGGATGATCATTGTTTGCGGTTGTCAGAACCAGCGCATGCGTTGAACATACTCAGTTGCCTCATTTGGAAACCGACCGGACATACGAGGCGATGCAAGTCCTGAGGTGGGCCATCAATGAAGCTGGCAGGCTATGAAACGTTGATTCAATACATCATATGTAGAGGATAGCCTGTGCCTGAGATAGCTGTGTCGCCATGACATCTGAACCGCCCTCTTCGTGTTCGTGCACACTCGCGGGTGCCATCATTATTGTCATGGGACATCCTGTGCATGGATTCATGCGTTTAAAGAGGAAATTTAGAAAGACGTGACATCACATTCTAGTAGCCATGGGTACGTACTTGCTCTACAAAAACGTTATTATGGACACATCAGGGGGTATAGTTGTAGATAGCATGAACTGCAAGTAACGAAAGCAACACTCGACAGCCAATGAAATGCAGAGCGGAAAATAGACCTTGAAGCACCATGAATCGTCATGTAGGTACGTGAAGTATAGCGTAGTCTATGCGCGGAAGGACGTCATACCGAGATGGGATTATAATATCTGATCATCGGGTGCATGTGTAGATTTGATTGGTTTAACACACTGTTGCCTGTTGTCAGCAACCGAAGGCAACAATGGAAACCGAAATAATTCACGTTTGAAACAGCACGCATAACAACAGCCATGGTGTTCACCCTCAATAGCCTGCGCGTCCCCCATCAGCTACAGACGGAGAGCTGGATGTTATAGTCCAAGTGGTGTCACGCTATCACCCCCGTCAGATATCTATAAAAAGCATCCCAGAGCAACCTACCCGATCTAGTGTGGTATCTACGTTGCTTCGTTCTTGTGTCCGTGTATCGTTTCGACTTGCGACGATCAAAGGCTGTATAAGTCGATCAATCCGCATCAACGGGGAAGCGTAATTTTAAGTACACACCCTCTTGTCACGTGCAGTGTACGCTCCAATGAAACCTGGTCGCTTTCTTGGGCACTTCGTGAGCGTTGTGTCGCCGAAAGAGTTTGACATCAGGCCTGTTCCCCGAGTCTTGAGGTCAGAGCTTGGCGACGAAGGGTTCTTTTCGAGCCTCCGAACTGGAGGTTCCGGTATGAAGTCCTATAATGCAATTGATGATCGGAAAGGGTGAATACTGTGGTATAATTCATACGTACTGGCTCCTCCCTTTCCGTATGGAAGAAATCACTCTGCGAAACAGCGTCTAGTCGCTCCTTCTCTGCCTCCACCACCCGGCTCGTTGCTGGCTGCTGTAGAATAGGCGCTTTAAACGCGAAAGATAGAAAACTAAACCAATACTTACATCCATCCAGGACGAAGGGTCCAAGGGCAGGTACTTTCTAGTCTTCAGCAAGTGGATGTGTGGAGATCATAGAAGACGAGCTTACCTTCCTCACATCATTTATAGCGAGTTTTGTGCCGCGTAACAGGTGTGTAAAATAACAACCGTCGGAAGAAAATACGAACGGGCCGTTGTCGTCAAATATTTTGATGAGTTCCCGAGAAGCAGTTGACCAGACATGCGTCTTGCCATCATCGTAGGAGGTGGCGACCAACTTGCCGTCTGGAGAGCACCGACTAATCATAGCTATTCCATCAGAACCTACAAAGACTTCATCCTCGAAATCCTCCTTCTCGATATTCCAGATCACCATGGCCCCACCACTGGAGAAGTAGATCGACCTTGAGTCTGGAGCAAATGCAACCGTTAACAACAAGGGTATCATTCGTGATTCTAGGTTGACTTCAACAAGTTGCTGGCAATTCTCCACGTCATAGATGCGCATCGCGTCACGGTGAGTTGCAACCAACCTGGTTCCGTCCCGGGAAAAGGCGACTGCTTGGTTAGAGCCTATTATAACGCGCATCTCCCTAAAAATCTCCAATGTGTCCATGTGCCAGGTCAATAGTTGACCATACCGCGCTACGCTGCCAACGATCTTCTTGTCTACAAGACAAGCTGTCTCGCAAACTGCTTCGTCATGGCCAGTGAAAGCCTTTCCGATGAGCTCCCCCGTCCTTGAATTCCATTGACGAACGGTAGCGTCGGTGGAGGCAGTGAGAAATATTTCCTCAGAGAAGAAGCAGATGTGGGATATCGTACTTTCCTCCGAGTGACCTTTAAGGGGACCCAGAACAAGATTACCGGAAGGTGCATCCCAGACGTAAAGTTCTCCCTCCACGTTTCCGCCAACAATGCGGGACCCAGAAGGTGAATACGTTAGATAGAAAAATTTATGTGCGGGGCTGATCCCTGGGGAAGGTTGCGGTCGTCCGTTCGGCATGGGGAGGTGGAAGATGGAAGATGTATCGCTGACGGCGAAATTTATAACTCCCAGGATCAGCGGTTGCGTAAGGCTAAATTACACGCTGACTTCAGGATACAAAGACGCGTTCCTGCGGCAGACTAGTAAGCGTAAAAATGCATGCATGGCTGCGCTGCATAGAAGGGCTTGCTGTAATTTAGAAAACAAGGCATACCCTTTGCGCTCAATTGTGTATCCACGGTTTGTTTGGCATGTATTTGCTGTTGTGGGTCCACTTGTGGACAAGTCCTTGGAGAAATTCATGTCTCCTCGGATAGATGCCTAGTCACGGCACCTGGGCACCTTGTTTGAATCACTTAGTCGAACCACACATGACACAGGGCCTCGGAGGTTTGCACTGCCTGCGAAACCCCAAACAGAGAACGACACCGGTGACGAGAACAGGTAGTTGAAGGAGACCTTTTAAAACCGCGGCATCTCGCCGACAAGGAAATTAACCCAACAGTGCGGCATTTAGGCACCCAAGGCAGAGATTCCTGAAGTCAGTTGTGGAATGCAGTGTGGGTGTACCTAAATTTCTAGAAAATTGAATTATCACCGAGTGTAGGACTGAAGATCCTTCGTAGGGCGAGAACCTGAATAAATACACATGTTGTCAATTGCCGAAGTTCGAAACTGCGGAGTGTTCTGGTCGCGCTACCGGAGCCGCTAGCTCACCGTCATACCTCGATCCTGGAGGTATCGTGTGCTTGGCCCCTTTGCGCTATTTGGTGCCGAGGACTGCACGTTAAAATCTCATACCAAGGAGTCAACTGCTACATGTAACTCACTTGTGAAGAGGGTGAGTCGCCGCAGGCAGTTGCAAGTAGGCACTAACTTGTGTAAACAGCTCTATTGGTTGTTGGTAACAAGTAGTCAGGAGCAGATGGCGAATCGATGATCCCTCTTGTCCTTGCTTCCGCTTCACATAATTGAAGTGCCAGGTCATGATTGGTTCACTGGTTCGAATGCGTCGTTTCCCGATCGAGACCGGACGTGACGATCTCTAGGAACAACGTGCAGGTGATATCCTACGCAACCACGCACCCAAGTCTTGAACGCCAGTATATTCTCCATAACATGGAATACTCGCTGAAGTGGTGATGCTGCTCCTTGCCACGACCGCGCTCGATGTCCTCATCCACCGTACACTTCGGGGTCCGAAGACTATTTAAGCTCCACGAGTGTTCGCCATTCCAATCGGCCCAACGTAATTTTGCAGGTAAAAGACACCAGCTGGAGAAACAGAAAATCGCTTCCTCGAATCATTGGCGGTCATTCTGGAGACCGAATGATCGTCTATGCTGCCACTTGGGGGATCTTGTTCCATGACATCTTAACGGCCTGCATGCCTCAAGTCTTCCCTACCGGAGAACATCGTCATTCCCGACGCTTATCCGCGGTAGGTCTCCGTATCATCATATTCAATCTCTCTTCTTAGCTGATGTTTCTTTTTTGCACTCGAGTATCGTCTCCCTCATGGTACGTAGGTGGACCGCGGCAGAGCTACTAATAGAGGCCATATCATCCCCGAGAGTAACTAAACGGAGTGCTACAATCGATCGGAAGGAACATATTAAGGGCTTACTGAACATGCTCCACGTGCTTCTGTGGTTTAACTATGGACATGGAAGGACAAGTAACGCAGCTGCCAAAGGAGCTCACCAGATCTGAAACTCTAACCAAACTGAAAGAGATGACGGTAGTGGGTTACCGTTTGGAGGACCTCGCTCTCGGTAAGGCGGCTGTCCTGACGTGTATCGGTAAAATCCCTTAAATATCACTTGAGTGTTTCAAGTCTGTGGCCATGCCATCCCTTCGTGGGCAGATCAACGTCGCCAAATCAAAACTTCGCTGGAGGGTGCTCAGGTTTGGTCCCGAGACTTAGGGTGGACTGCACATAAGGAGCTAAAGCTTTTGATGTATCTGAGGGGAAGTGTTTGAACCCCTTTCGAAGGCTTTTGACGAAGTCGCGCACGAGGCTGGCAAACTCACCATACCCAGCAACTCTTAGATTTGCATCATGGCCCCTGTCATCGTCTCTCCGATTTGTCCAATGCCACTCGCCCGCATGCATACCTGCTGCTAGTGGAGAAGAAGAGTATTGACTGACAGCAGGCCAAGGAGAACACCAAAAACTCTGATCCCGATTGATGGTACGATATTGCCATCTCGTTCGAGTTCAAAAAGGGCGACGCTGCTGCCGAACGTAAAGACGTGAGTGACAACCACGGTTTTATCCGACCATCGTTGATCTAGTGCGATAGGAACACAAGAAGGTAATATGGAGTCTTCACCATGTTATGCGTAGCGACCCATGTCGCCGCGCGCATTTCGTGTCATGACTGAAAACACAAATGAAGGTTTACTTACCGTGCGGTCACGCTCATGAGCAAGTGTTTCCATAAATTCTTACGTCGGCGTTCACCTCGACTACATTGCGGTTCGTTAATGGCCCTCTCAACGGGAAACAGTACACCTCATCCGCTTCCTCTGCCCTTGCGTTCGCAACGACCACGCGCTTTTCGGAGAGTATGTGGAGCAAAGTTTGACGCTTTTGCGGACCACCACTGAATCCTGACGCGATACATCTTACTAGTTGGAGCGATGTGGAGCAGCACTCAAATGTCGTTTTCGATTACACCTGAGTCTATGGTCGCATACGATACCTTCGTTCGGTAGTCGCTTGCTTGCGCTTTAGGTACCAAAATGAACTGAGCATGTTTCTGATGTACAAAGTGTAATACATATCCGACCAACCAAGGAACATCACAGTGAAATGTAGACCCACGGTGCTTGGAGCTTGGAGACAGGCAGCTGAGTCCGATCGGCCGAGAAGCGACACACCAGGCGCCCAGCGCCACTCGCACGCAAATTTTTGTCTGACTCGAGTCAATTCACTCAATCCTTAAAGACCCGTCAACATCAACAGTTCCTAACCCCTCCGCCAGTGTACCTGATCATATTACAATCCGACTCCATAAAAACTTTGTCGCAATGTGCCCTCCCCAATCCTTAGACTCTGCATCCGCTCTTAACAAGGACAACATGACTGCAATCGACATGACCGGTTCCTCAAGACCGAATGGCACTTCAAACGGTGTTAACGGTGTCAATGGTACTAACGGCCACCTCAAACGTAACCCATACGCCCCCAGGGCATCTGATTTCCTCAACAACGTGTCAAACTTCAAGATCATTGAAAGCACGCTCAGAGGTAAGCTTGCATGCACATTTCAGTCATCTACTTGGTTCGGCCGCGGATAAACCCCTACCACGTTTTTTTCTTCTTTTTTCGATTGTTGCACGTTGTTGGCACGTTTACGTTGATTATCTGTTCCCTCACCATCTTGATCATTGATTTGATTAGAGGGCGAGCAATTCGCAAATGCTTTTTTTGACACCAAGACCAAGATTGCCATTGCTAAAGCCCTCGATGCTTTTGGCGTTGAGTACATCGAACTCACCTCTCCCGCTGCATCCGAGCAATCCCGTCTTGATTGCGAGGCCATATGTAAGCTGGGCTTGAAGTCCAAGATTCTGACGCATATCCGGTGTCATATGGACGATGCTCGCATAGCTGTTGAGACTGGTAAGCCTTTTCAGCGAAACAAGTTCTCAGATAATCTCATGTATGATCGTAGGTGTCGACGGTGTTGATGTCGTCATCGGCACATCATCTTATCTCCGCGAGTTCTCACACGGAAAGGACATGGCGTACATCACCAAGACTGCCATAGAAGTTATCCAGTTCGTCAAGTCCAAGGGCATTGAGGTCCGATTCTCGACCGAAGACTCCTTCCGGTCAGACCTCGTAGATCTCCTTTCGATATACCAAACTGTAGACAAGATCGGTGTCAACCGTGTTGGTATCGCGGACACTGTCGGATGCGCCAACCCGAGACAAGTGTACGAGCTTGTGCGGACGTTGAGAGGCGTCGTTGGCTGCGACATCGAAATTCACCTGCACAACGATACTGGCATGGGTGAGTGCCCGCGCTTTGCTAGAGCGGTAACACGATTCCAAAGTACTGATATTATATCAGCTATTGCGAACGCATACTGTGCTCTAGAGGCAGGTGCAACACACATCGATACTTGTTAGTGGCGTTTTGCTCGTTTGCGATGTGTGTTTGACGAACTCGCTGTGAACAGCCGTCGGCATTGGTGAGCGTGTCGGAATCACCCCTCTAGGTGGCCTCGTTGCTTGCCTGTACGCCGCCAACCCTGAGTACGTCAAGTCCAAGTACAACCTACCATGCTTCGCGAAGTGGAGAACCTGTAGCCGAAGCTGGAAGTAAATGTACCCTTCATGAACCCCATCACGTTAGCCGTTTCCATTCCAGCCCGTATAGAGACACGGACTGACCAGACTGTCATCGCAGGGGCTATTGCGCCTTCACTCACAAGGCAGGTATCCACGCCAAGGCCATTCTCAACAACCCCAGCACGTACGAGATACTCAAGCCCGAAGACTTCGGCCTTACGCGATACGTCTCAATTGGGTAAGTCATACTGGGACAATCCCCAAGGACTATAGGCTAATGTGCCACGTTTCAGACACCGGCTGACGGGATGGAACGCTGTCAAGTCTCGTGTGGAGCAGCTTGGTCTCGAGCTGACTGACGAAGAAGTACGTTTGTTTCCCGCGAAGTGGATGGTGATCGGACCTTAACACTTGGATACACTAGATCAAGGACGCCACCGCCAAGATTAAGGAGCTTGCTGACGTTCGCACGCAGTCTATGGATGACGTTGATTCTCCTGCGGTATACCATTCTGGCATCCAGAGCGGTGAACTTGCCGTCGGCCAGAAGGAGGCCCTCGACCGGTTGTTACGCCAGCATCGTGAGGCTGTGGCAAGGGAGGGGGCGGATGATGTTCAGGTTCCTGTGACCGCTTCTGCGTAAGCGTCTTTGTTTGTTGGGCATCCCAGCTACCCCGGAACGCGAACTCTCAAAACATACTAGGGAAGGAAGCACCTTCCCGGACAAAACGCGGCGTAGGGCTGCGACTTTATGTGTACGATCTAGAAGACGTCTATGTATGTAGGTGTGATGCAAAGTAATGTATAGTGGTGATATTTCCGATAGACGGAAGGGTATCTGTGTGTTCAAATGTTCCTGGATTTTAGTGAAGTTGTTGCATGCGTACCGAATTTTCGTAAGGAGTGGGAGGGTTCGGGTATAGACAACCTGATAGTGCGCAACTAGTAGAGAGAGGGAAGTGCACACCATAAAACATGTGGACACTAATGTTGTCAGTTATTTTACGTCCCAAAGCATAAGATGTTCGCCTACCCGAGCGAGTAGGTCACAAAAGGTTGGTATTTCCTTCTACCGAACGCCATTGCATATTTACAAATGCACCTTGAATTTTGTGAAGTTATTGGACGTCTGGGAGGCTTGGATAAGGGCATCTGGTGGTGTACTTTGGTCAGGGCCACGGCATGTATTTGTAGCGATCTCCGGCATTATTGAATTAGCCAAAATCAGGGCTGAGTGCACAACACGCTGTTCTTAGTTTACTGCACTCCTAAAGCATGAGGATGTCGCCTACCCAAGCAGCACCAAGCTGGAAGAGTATTCATTGCCAGCAGGGTTGTAGAAACACGAGTTGTGGACCAAGACGAGTTAAACCAGCATGGGTTAGTACATACCAACAGTAGGGCGGGTCCCAAACAAGTACCGCCATAGCATTGGCAGGCACTGTTCGCAAGCAAGAGCACATGCACACATTCATAAGGCCGCAGGGGGCCCGAATCCGCAGTATATGTGATGAGGGCCTGGGCGACCCAAATTCCTCTCGATTTAACACCGCAGCACTGTAAATAAACTTACCGACTGAAGTCAAAATACCGTGAAATACGACTTTGCCGGACATCGAGGCAAATCGTGTCATGATCTCGCGTTGGGAAGTGCCCACTAACCTTACAGACAGGAAAACTATCTCCACCCAACAGTCGGTCATTAGCAGATGTGTGTTTCCGACGAGGCCGAGGAAATTCCCCAAGGAGGTTGGCCCTAAAGGGATCGAACCTTTCGTGTGATGGTCCGATGTGCCACGTCAGATAGTATTCAGCGGCAAAGTCTCCCCTGCTGAGAAACACCTCCGGGTCGTGCACGGGATCAGATACAAATGGGAACACTCACGTGCCAAACTCACCTCAAGTGGGTCGAAGAGGAACTTTCAGTAAGGGCCATGGCCGTGTGTGGCTGATACGCGAACTTTACGAAGCCAGAAAGGCCTCCACACTACCTACGACAGCGCTTCCCATCATATCCGTATCTCAACATCAACCAAACCTAGGCACCCATCATCCTACGGAATAATTTGGTTGTTTTCTTGCCCAGAAAACACCATGCAACGATGGCGGTGTGATTGTACAAGAGTTGAGGTGTGATGATAAGAAACAGGAAAAGGAAATGTCGACGTCGGGGTAAGGTGGTGGCCGAGAAAATGTTGCACTGACTGAGGGAGATGTAACACCATTGAGACTATCACCCTGACAATTCGCACGTGTCAAGTTGGCTTGGACAGCAAAAACAAAAGAAGAACCAACTCGCACGGCACGGCAGACAGCCCGGAACTATAGACTCGTTGGACGTACGTCGGGGCGTAACTTCTGACTCATCGCTTACACTATCTGGAATAGCTGAGGTTCTGAAATCCTGCGTAACCGATACGTGTCTCCTTGGGGGCACGCTCCTGCGCGTGCCTGGAGCCACAACGACTGGCTATTGGAAATGAGGAAAACGGGGATGCTACAGCAACCGAAACTTACATTTTTGTACTTCGCCATAGCTATTCCTTCGGATTCTTTCCCTCGGGCGGAGAGCCTTTGTAGTGTTTTGGTAAAAAAGCGTTTAGTCCTGGATTGTGTGTTCTGGCCAGCGGGACCTTCCAGTTCCCTCGGACGTTGTACCTGGTGGGTATTTGTGACTGGAACCTGGTATCAGTTAGTACGAGTAGCATCTGATTTGCTGATAAGCCGGGCATACATCACCAGATACACCCCAAAAAGTATCGGATTCCGCAGCTCCAGTTGTGTGGCGCATGGATACCCCGGCTGCTGGCAACTATTAAAGTTTAGCCGGGGAAATGGTGCATAACAATATGACAGAGGAGACATACATCCAGTAAAAATGTCGAAGAGTGATCAGGCATCTCCATGGCGAAGTAAGGGAACAGCAACAATATATTTTCATCAGCACATACCTCAGGAACTTCCCAAATGTCAGGGGAGCATCATCCCCTGGACAAATGATGAATCTGCCACCAGGGGAATATGTAATTGGGCCCCTCGTTGTGTAGCTCTCTGACATGCATTGTCCGCTCTCCACGCTCCACACTCGCAAGGCGGCATTCTGCGCCACAGATGACACAGTCTTGCCATCAGGAGACCATATTACATACAAAGGCAAATCCTTGCCGCCCTCTAAGTGGGTTGGATCCAGGTTATCTGTTCAAGGTCCCATAGGCAGATGCTATTGTCAGCCATTCCAAATGCCGCCTTCGTGGCGTCCAAGGAAAGATCCATGCAAAGGACTGCAGGGCCTTCGAGAGAAATGGTCGTGACGGACTCCATAGTAATCGTGTCCCAAATCGTTATGCCTCTCCTGTGAGCTGCGAGCAACTTCTCGCTATCATGAGAAAGAGTGGCCAGAGAGCGCGCGTCAAGGGAAACTCGGAATCGCTGCTCGACTTCGCCCGTGGGCTTTCCAGACAAGGACGACCCCATCCCTAGATAGACTGACAACGGTTCTAGCATCCACCATGAACCCACGATGACGACTCCATCTTGATGACTGGTAAATGTTTTCCATAGAGATTGTCCAGTGATGGTATCCCAGAGCCCAATGGTTTGGTCGTCCGACGCACTGGCAACAGTGTGACCGTCAGCAGAGTACATACAGAGTTGATGATACTGGTGTGCCATTATTGGTGGACAGATACGTTGGCGACGATCAACGTCCCAAAGTGTGAGGGTGCCACCAACTCCCCCAAAGGCAACATATTTGCCATTAGGTGATATGGAAATCGAGGTAACGTTGTCGTGGATGTCGCCGACCTGCGAATCTGACATGGGAGAAAGAAAGGATGGGCCAACGGATAAACACTTACATCTTAAGTAAAGAATTTTTAGGGTCGGCCTTTTGATTCAGAGACAGCTAGTAGTGTATAGTCACCATTCTCTAGAATGCACGATGCGTGCACCACAAGTCGTTACACATACTACGCCAATGGAAGCCCACAGCGAATGTGGTCAAACTGGTCTGCGATATTTTGGAGCGGAAGGTGTCAGCATCATCCCGGCCATGAGGTGACTTGAAAAACATGATTAGCCTCCCTGAATCTATACCGGTCCGTTCATCCTTCACTGTAGTGGGCCATCAGGGAGACAGGGAATGGTGGAATCATGGTCACGACCAGTCAGTGACAGGTTTAAACAGGTTTAAACCATCCATTCGCTTACTGATGCGGCTGGTGGTCGGCACGTTTCAGCGCAGCTTCCGAAATCCGGATCATCCTCCTAAGCAAAATTTTAAACTGCCGGATCGGACGCGCTCGAGTCAGATCAGCACCAGTGCAATGGACAACCGCGCTGCTCTTGCTGTGTTGTGCAAGTATTTTCATCATAACAGTAGACTTCTATGCCGTATACCGATACTTTTAGGCTACATTCGCGTCACCGTCGATCAGCCATAGTCGCATGTTCCTGGACGCATCCTGGTCCAGCTCTGAAAGTTGTTTTGTCCCCCGAGTTTTTGCCGGACCGAAAGAGCCGGGCCAACTAGATTGGGAATTATTGCTCTTATGAGGGCTTTTGGTATGATATATCATCCCAGCCATGACCAGCTTTAGGCAAGTAGAATTCACTTAGCCCTATGTAGCCTCACACTCGAAGCAGAGGTTGGGAGGGAGTCTGCGCTCTCCCTGGCTGCGGCCTCACGATGCTGGCGCAACAACCGCTCAAGGGCCTCCTTCTGGCTGACGGCAGGTTCACCGCGTTGGATGCCAGAATGGTATAGACGCAGGAGTGAATCAACGTCACCCATCGACTCAGTGCGTGCGAATGTCAGCAAGCTCCTTAATGTCATGGTGATGGCGTCCTTGATTTAAGGTCTGATCATGATCTTCCACTTCGCGGGAAGCAGGGGACGTACTTCTTCGTTCGTCAGCTTAAGACCAAGTTATTCTACACTAGATTTCATAGTATTCCATCTTACGAATCTCACGTAGATCAATCCCGGGTATCCGCCCCTCGCGGGCCCGGCGAAGCAGAGTTCTGACAACTACGCTTTTATGAGCATGCGATTTTTCACGGAAACAAGGTGGTGTGGAGTAAGCTAGCATGAAAAACTTCCGTTTGATAAAAATGAATCTCGGAGGGCGGGCCAGTGGACGTTGACGGAGCCAAACTGTCGTTGTGCTCGTGAAGTTTTGGGGAATTAGTGTAGAGAAAGTAGCTCGTATATCGGGAATCTATGTAATGGAATGGTGGAGGGAATTTTACTGTCACATTTTTCACAGCACTTTGTAGAGATATAGTATACCTATTCACTGTCCTGCGCCTCTGCTATACTCTGCGAGATCATTATTGCCAATGTTCCTGTTGGTCACGGGAAATGTTTTCTCCCCTTACGATCACGTCGGAACATCGTACTATAGGTTCTTCCGGAACCCGGACCTCAACCAAACAGGCGAACCGAGAACTCGTACCGAGATCCTAGCAGAACACGAGGGTGTGTCCGCAATAGACAGTCTAGTTCCATCGTCTACGCCGTTGTCGAGGGCATCTGGTAGTGAAGAGCGTCTAGTAGTGAAGACCAACTGATCACATCCTCGGATGGAAAGACGAATGAGAAGACCTCTCGGGGCATCTGCATCAGAGAGCAGCGAATGAGCTGAAGTTCTCGAAGCTGATGATCCAATCGTGTATTTTCACCGGCGCTGGCTGGATGTGTACCCAAATTGACATCTATCCCAAAATCCCCTCTGCACACTTTCTAGAGCTGCCTAGCAGATGCTGAGATCCGTCAACCCATTTAAAGGCGGGCGTATGCGTACAAGAATGCTGCTCGCAGCGTAGTGGCAGCTACACCACAGCCGCATACGGCAGCCCCATAGACGGACCGAGGCTCGACTCAACAGTGCTAGTTTGGCTTGCGCCTCACTGTGTGCCATTCAAATGGTTGGGTGAGTGACTGATAGGCTCTTTCTTCACGCTTTAGCCACTGATCCGACGGTCGTATTCTATTTACATAACCACATTTCACCTCGGAGTCCTTCCCGACTGCCACTTGGCAAAAGAACACTAACTTTGTCACAGAATGAAATTTTACGTGCCTTCAGTGAACGCGGTTATCTGTGTAAGAGTAACATCATTTGTCTTGGATGTCTATATACGCGCTCGTGTTCGCATGCACCGACTCTCTAGCAGTACCTTGGACATTTGTGGGTCCACTTGACTCATTTGGGGTATGTAAGTAATGGCCGGTCTTGGGCGGCGTTGAATTGGTAAGGCAAGCACTGCGCAGGCCCTTTCTCTTCCTGTTAGGCTCAGGCTTTTAGCTCTACTGCCGTGTTTCAATGTTCCAATGTGCCGGAATGCCAAACATGCTGGAACATTTTGGCGGCGGTACCCTCACGCTTCGTTGGTCAAGTGAAAAATCCTTCCTTTACAATTATCCCAAGTACAGTACTAACGACTTGTGCTCAGATCCACCTGCTTGCACTCATATTTAGTTCTTTAGCGATTCTTATGTGCCTTATGAGGCTGACGGGCAATGATTCAGAGTGTGCAATAAAATCGTGACCGTGTTTCACCTCAGGTACAGCAGGTACCTTCTTGGATCTTACCCTAACCTTTATGTAGTTTTTTAGGGCCTGTGCCACCCTATACCACCCTCCCCTTGCAGTATTCCTAGCTAAGTGGACATGTAAAATGACCTAAGAATGATCTACTCACTATCGGATTGGTCTTGGTTGGTTTCAGTTGTTTGATATGACTGGGCAGCTTTCCGGTGTGAACGGGGCGGAGGCCTTACTATTAACTTCTTTCTGATGTCTCGCTCGGAAGGTTCGTCAGTTGCCTTCGGCTGTCACCTTGCTTACCTAGTCCTGAACCTAAGCAACGTACGGTCCGAGCCAGACAGCCGCAGAGGCCAGGGTATATTTGCTGCGCAAGCACGAGTCAAGCAAGATGTGTAATTGACTGCAAGTACGATCCGATGTATGCAGGTCAATCTAGCTTCTTTTCCTTCTGCCCTTTGAACGGTACCTAGCAGAGTCTAGCATGGAAATTGGTCCTCTCTAAGGCCAGGCTTTTCTAGCAGGACTGCAGATAAGCCGGTCATTCCATTGCGCACCAAAATCATTGACCGCATTAAGTACACTCCGCAGGACGTATTACCGATCAGCACATATTTTCCGTCCTCCCACACGGCGGAATGCACGCCACGTCGTGATCATCTCCGCTCCAGTCCTATCTTAGGGGAGCCTGTGAGGACTCAGCGTAATACGCCCACTTGCGCTGCTCTTTGTCTAACTTCGCACGTTTCGTTGGTTACTACCCAGTGGTAGGTTTCTCTTAGATGCCTATTGCTCTGCAGTTCACGCAATCGAGAAACTGGATATGGAGTTGCTTCCTATTCCGTACCGTACCTGTCGAGCCAGTCATGTCAGTGACTTCTCTCATGGGACGCAAAACGATAGCTGAACTCAGTTCGCGCCCATGTTACGTTATCCTGTGAGGTGTTCTCGGACAGGTTGAAGTTTACTGCTTTCTTATGGCATATAGCTACCCGAAGTCGCAACGTAGCTTTTGCAATAAATATGAGATAAACGCGTAGCCTCAGTGAACCGTCTTAGGCTGGCCTATCCTCCTATGGGATACTACAGTTCAAATCGCTTTGTAGGGCCCTAATCCACGTCTTCTTGGTTCGGTGTGCCTGCTACTTGTTAGGGTTGGGCAATTGCTGATATCGCCGATAGTAAGGTAGCCTTGGCATTCTTGAGGGAACATACGATTCATTGATAAACTTAGAAAAGCTATGCGAAACCGGAGCTTCATCTCCCCACTGCGGAGTTGATTTGTGCTATGATACAGCATGTCTTGTCGGGAATTGTTGTTTTGACTTGGACATCCTTGTAACAAAGTATTCGCCTACTTAGTACTACTTCGTTGACACGTGCAATTAATTCTCCTTTCCCGAGTAACTAACAAGAGGAAGCAAGGGGATGAATCCGAATGGCTGTGCAGACATTCAAGCACCGCATCACTTTGCGGTGTTGACACCCACCCGGAATTTCCCTTCACTGTAAGATGTCGCCCCAGCAGAGCCTGGGGACAGGGTGGGGGATGTTCGAGCTCCTGTTACAGCCGCCGCTTCTGAGTAAGCGTCCTTATAAGATGGAATATGTGTATGTGTGCATGTAAGTGTCATGCGCACATCCTTACGCTCTGTTTAGTTGAGTCAATATATGCAGTAGCCCGCAAGCACACAACACATTTTCGAGACCACTGTTGTTAGTTTATTGTTACGTTCCAAAGTATGAAGCTATCGCCTATCCGAGCAGCAGCAATTAACCCACAAAAACACTTATTCCTGGACGCCGTTAGGCCCAGGTTTGTAAACTCTTTGTGACCGCAAATCGTACCGGGCCGCCAGGACCGGTCACGTGCGTGGTTTCCTTTGGGGTTGGTTTGGTTGGGTGGGGTTGGTGCCTCTTTCTCGACGTATTACAGTAATGGACCACCACTTGCGCCAACAAATTTTAATTGCCTCATATTTCATTACAACACAAAATATACATAAATCATGCATGGGAAATGCATTACTATATACTTTGGCAAGCTCCTATGAATTTTGAAGTACATCAAGAATGTTTTCCGTGCTGCAGAAGGTGGTGAAGTTTTGGTTTCTTATCACCTCCACACCACCACTTGCGCCACACAAAACAGTAAATCTGTATTATGTAATGTATAGCTCTAAGTGATGATGATTATCTAACATTCATCCTTGCTGTCACTGCCTTCGTCATTGTCGACTTCGCTCCCATCCCAGCCCTTGCCGTTGTCCATGCTCTCGACTGTGGGCTTAGTCAAAGGTGCTTTGAGTTTTCACACAGCCTGGCATGCTGGCTGATTAAAAACTTTCCAGCTTTATTGCATTACCTCTTGTGGACATCGCTTAACTGCTTGTCACCATTTTAAGTTTAGTGCCCTGATAAAGGTGAGATACAAGTGTCGAGGACACACTTCACCGGCATCCCTCTGGCAAGTCTCGTGTGCGCAGATCATATGTAGTCATAGCACATGCTTGTAGGTGATACCATAATGAACAACATACAACAATTCCAGAGCAGTGTGACAAGTGCTGGCACACTACTAGTAATTTACTCAAAAAACTGCAGATTTTACACTTTGATTTGAGCATTGTGAAACATCCAGCAATAAAACATTCCATTTCTTTGTACAACTTTGCTCCTTACTATAATATATATGCTACATACACTATATGGATGTTTTCATGTGTGTGTGGTGTTGTATTTTGTGTTGGCGCAAGTGCTGGTGGGTGGCGCAAGTGCCGGTCCATTACTGTACCGTTGTGCATATTTTTGGGAAGCACACAGTTGAGAGTGTGCGTAATAACATGGACAGTGGCGTTCACCGCTTGTGTGTCGACATCGCTGGGGTCAGTGATGTTGGTGCGATTAGCTATGAGATTTTACGTCGGGAGTTCACATTTGAATGCGTTGCTGTGCATTACGACTTGAGTGTTGGTTCATTGTACCCAACAGGGTCGTCGTTGGTGTGTTCGAGTGGCTCGCTTCGTGAGCTTGTCGAACAGTTCCCATTTCTTACAGTGAACAACCTGAAAGCTATTGCAGAATTCCACGCTGTGGTTCTCAGTAGTGAGCTGCGGCGGGCGATGTGCGTTGATGCTCTTCGCATTCATGAGTGTGGCGCTACATGTCCGTCGCTACTGTACGTATTTCGACAGTTAAGAACGGCGCGGCAGGGTAGATGCTTTTCGCCTGCGCTGCAGCCGGCTATTTCGTTAGAGAGCAATAAAGCGAGACTTAGAGATATGCATAGAAATGTTGTACAGGCACGCCGAGTTAAGCCGGTTACGGGGGTGGAGAGGAACCTTTCAGTTATCCTCTGATGCGATCCTCGAGTGATAAATTCGACATCATCTGCGATTGGCAGAACACTATGTCTCCACAGCATCTTGAGGAGGGAGTTTGTGCGGTGTGTGCACAGTTGATTTGGTGTCGTGAACTTGTAGATATCGTTCCCAGCGCGCAAATGCTTTCTGTTTTAAGGAATGATTGGTTGCCTTATCAATGTCGACCCCAGTCGTATGATTTAGAAAAGTACCATGGCGCCATACTTTGTCCTCGAGGGATGTGTTGCTTGGATGATATCGAGAAGGTGCAGATGTGTACTTCGTGTCGAAAGGCTCTTATGGCAAAGCCGCCGTGACAACCAAAGGACGCGATAGCTAATTTTCAATATTATGCATTGAGTGAGTTGCCCCAAGACATTCAGCGATGTATACAGACTAGTAGTGCGGTGGAACTGATGCTTGTCGCCACCTGTCGCGCTACTATCGTTACCCATCATTATCAAACTAGGAGCGTCCAGGGGGGCGTGTTCCTGAGGAAGCCAGTCAGCGGTTTAACAGAGGGAATGTTGCTCTCTTGCCTCAGGATCCTTCTTCTCTGTCCAATGTCCTTCCGCCGACAGCGAGCGATTTGCGGGGGGCTGTGTGTGTGGTGTTTGCAGGTGGTACCTTTCGTCCCAGCGCAGATGCTTTGCGCAAATTCCCGCCTGTTCTCGTCTGTAAATCAAGGGTCAAGTGTATAATCGAGTGGTTGGTTTCTAACAATGAGTGGTATTCGAAGAATGGAATCACTTTCAGTGCGGAGAACCTGGCCGCATTGGTGAATGGCGAAGAAGATACAGGCGTTCTGCAAGGAGTTGAGATTACTCATCTTCGAGACAGCGATGAGTCAGTCGATGCCAGTGACGGTAGCGATTGGTCTGCAATTACTGCAGATCTCGTTACAGAAACGGTTGCATATATTGATGGGGATCGTTCCGAGCGGTCGCGCCAGGCTATGAAAGCAACTGCACTGGCCCACGCTTTGGATCACAAGAGGTTTCTAGTCAGTCGTACTGGTTCTGAGTTGATGAATGACAACTTGCCTGCCTTTTTGACCGCAGTGTTCCCCCACCTCAATCCTTGGGGGATCGGTGGGTTTAACCATCCTGCTCGACGACCTGAACAACACATTTCCTTCCAACGTCAATTGAAAAATTTGCTGCGACAAGTGGATTCGCCCTTCGCGCAAGACCCGAGTTTTCCTTTGTATGCTGGAATATTTTGCAGAAACGGGCGGCAAGTGAGAATGTGGCATTCTCCATACCGTCAGCACGATGCCACAGCCTTGTGAGTGACATTCATGAGGCTGAGTCCTTCATAACATCTTTGGCCGAGAAATTGGAACGGGACCCAAGGGCGAAGGTCGAGACCGTTGGCGAAAGGGGCGCGCTCCGATTGTTTCGAGAGCTAAATGTAATCTGTCGTTCATTGCCTGGTAGTGATGGGTACAAGCTATGTCGGCGCAACGAAATTCGCTCACTGACACGGCAACTGGGTACCCCTGCGTTTTTCCTAACTTTAAATCCGCATGACCTGACGAATGTTCTTGTCGCTCACTTTGGGGGTCTAGACGTATCTCTATGGTGCCAACTCGGGGCATATGAGTGGGCTGTCTTCGTCGCTTCCCATCCAGCCGCTGCGGCTAAGGCGTTCGACGTTCTCATCCAGGGTTTCATAGACGTCGTTATTAAATATAACAATGGCAGCGGTTTGTTTGGAAGATGTTCCGGATACTACGGTACGGTGGAGGCGCAGGGAAGAGGGACCCTTCACTGCCATATGTTGCTGTGGATTGATGGACATCCAAATCCGGAACGGTTGCGGTCGATGATGATGAATGACGAACGGTTTGAAGGTTTGCTCTTCCGCTGGTTGGAGGACGTTATCCGGTGTGAACTTCCTGGAACGACGATTGAGAGCATTGGAGATACAGGTTCATCAAAACCTGCACGAGCGAGGATGTGCCCGATCCTCGTTTACAGGAGCCACCTCAGATTGCCATGTGTGAGCAGAGTGTCTTCGAAGATGCATTTCATGAATTCGTCACGCGCCTTGCAATTCAGTGTAATTGGCATGAACATACCCCAACCTGTTTTAAACATCTTCGCCCCGGAGAGGAACCCCAAGATGAGAATTGTCGGATGCGAATTGATGGTTCCGTCCGCGCGCTGTCTTACCTCGATCCTGAGACACAATCTATCCTTCTTCGGCGACATCATCCATGGATCAATAATTATAACGACGTTGTTTTATTCCTGTTGCAATGTAACATGGACATTAAGTTCATTGGGTCTGGTGCAGCAGCAAAAGCATTGACTTACTATGTCAGTGATTATATCACAAAAACGAATTACAAGTACACGTCGGTCTTCAGGCCATTCATGCAGCTATGGACAGTCATCGGAAACGTTTTATGGGTGATGTGGAGGCTTCTTCAACGGTGTGCGAACGAAACTTGCTGACAAAAGCTGTCAATGCTATGATGGGCAGGCGCGAGGTCTCCCACCAACAGGTTATGAGCTATTTAATCGGAGGTGGTGATTATTACACTAGCCATGAGTTCCGTACCGTACGATTTTATGAATTTATCGACATAGCGTTGCTGCATGAGCTTCACGTCGACGGTGATTGCGACTGCGGAGCACAAGCCGGTGCAGATTGTCCTGGAAATGTGTGTGGTTCGACGTGTATGGCACATGCGTCCGATGATACGCTGTCTGTGGTGTTGGAGCCTTTGGATTACACAATGCGTCCCACCATGGCACCTTTCGAGGAGATGCGCTTATGGCAGTTCTGGGAACAAACGCAAAAAGTTAAACGGACCGGAAGCAATACAGACATGGCACTTGAAAAACGCACAGTGCATGAAAATGACGCGACGGGTTCAGCTGCCGAACGTCCAGCATATTGTGCAGATTTCGAGCGCCGTTCGCAGATCCCGCGCATCCGCAATTCAGTACTCATGAACTGTGTATGCGCAACACCTTTGTCGTGCCCGTTTTGCTAGGGGAATCGATTCCTTTGCCCCGCAAAGTTGACTGGCGCATGGAAGAGTTCTGCCGGGCAATGTTACTTCTCTTCTGTACGTGGCGAAAACCCTCCGATCTGCTCTGTGGTTATTCATGTTGGACTGAAGCATTTGATGCTTACCACTTCGGAACTTCCGCCTCCAGCATAATATCGAACTTCCTCATTGAATTGGAGTGTAGGGATGCCAGGGATGTCGTGCGGGACGAGTATAATAAGAAGACGCCGCGGGGGAAAGACTCTTCTGATTTCCGGGTACAGAAAGCCAGTGGATTTGATGTAGAACTCTTAAAAGAAGCGCTCATTCTCGATTCGGACCTGGATCAAACGGACCAGCGTGAGTCCGAGTCCCAGCTTTCTGGAGATTTAGACGACCAGTCAGGCGCCATCCTCCCTCAGGACGAGTTGGACATCATTGCTGTGTCGCGGGCACTTCATGGGAATCCGAAGTGGCGTGAGCGTTCGAATACCTTCGATGGTCGAATCCTTGAAGTCAGTTTTGATATGGAAGATCAGATTTCTCTCCATAATACATACATGAATTCGCAGCGAAAGCGCAAACGACCTGAAAGATCTGCGGTTAGCGAGGACATCGACGTTGATGAGGCATCAACGAGTAGAAAGCGTCCTCGTACCTCTCTTGACAAGTGGTCTCCGTCCCTCGACGTCGGTACAGTGGAAAGTGCGCGCTCCGCTAATCAGGCCACGGCAAAGAACCTCGAACGAGAAACCTTCCTGTCACATATGATTTCAAAGTGGACACTTCAGAATAATGAAGAACAAAAACGCGCCTTTACGATAATAATCGAGCACATGTTGCGGGATGACCCGGAACAAATGTTGATGTTCATCACTGGTATCGGAGGATCCGGGAAAAGTCATCTCATACGGGCGATTGTGGATGCGTTTGCTCAACTCGGTCGCTCCCGAGAGATTCTGTTGAGTGCCCCGACAGGTAGTGCCGCATGCCTCATCGATGGTTTTACAATCCACGCACTTACTCTAATGAATTCTCGAACTCAGGGAAAAGACAGACGACGCGGAGGGAATGTCGACATCGACGAGTTGCAGGAAATATGGCGAGACGTCACGTATTTGGTTTTGGACGAAGTTTCGATGATTTCTGCAGAACTGCTCTCCGATATAGCAAACCGTATAAGTCTTGCGAAGACAGGAGATCCTGAGAGTAAAGATAAACCTTTTGGTGGTGTCAATGTCATCTTCGCTGGTGATATGGCCCAACTTCGGCCTGTGAGTGGTACTGCCTTGTATTCGCACGCCGTCGTAAATAACTTAGCGAGATGTACCTTTGAAACTGTCAAAGCTCAACGGCGTTTATTTGGAGCCTTTCTATGGAGATCCCTGACTCATGTAGTTCAACTTGTCGAAAACGAACGAGCAAGAGCAGATCCCACTTTTATTGAAATGCTTGGTCGGATCAGACTTGGAACAGCAACAACGTCGCCCGGCTCACCCCCCTCCGATTGGCACTGTTTGCAACTGAGACTGCTTACCGAATTACGATCAAACTCGAAGGAAGATTTCCTACATTTCTCCGAGGCCCCAATTGTCTTTGGTGAACGTCGGCTGCGCGATCGTTGGAACAAAGAGATGGCGAAATCATTCGCTCGTGATACAGGTCAACCGTTCGAATATTGCTACGCAGAGCATTTCTGTGATGGGGAACATCTCACTGGAGAGGAGGACGAGCGGCTGGCAATGCTACGTCCGAAGGAATCCAAAGATATCCTTGGTCGACTCCCGCTCCTGCCGGGTATGCCGGTCATCATCACGGAAAACCTTTGCGTTGCTGGAAAAGTTGTGAATGGTGCACGCGGGACAGTACGGGACATCGTATGCTCTGCAGTGAATGGAAAACGTGTCCTCAGGTGTGTTTACGTTTCTGTACCAGTCTACATTACAGTTGCCGGGAGAAGATGCACATATTGTTGCCATCTTTCCTCAAACATGTTCGTTCCCTTACATTACTGAGCATGTGGGAAGATTTCGAATCACCGCCGCCAGGTTCCCGTAGTGCCAGGGTGGGCTTTAACTGACTACAGGGCACAAGGCACTACCCTCGACAAAGTTATCGTCGATTTGGCTAGCGCAAGAGGGGTACAACATGCATACGTCATGTTATCCCGCGCCCGTTCCCTTTCCAACCTTGCGATCTTATGGCCCTTCTCCGCTCACCGAACCCTCGGCCATTTGCAACACGATCTTCGCAATGAGTTACAACGCCTAGCAAACCTCGATACCGCCACAACCGTGACCTTCACCAAACGCCATCTCTCCGTAACAGTGACGTCGACATGTACTTCGTCACAGATCGATGTATCTCCTGCTATTCCTGACACAGACGGCGACTCAACCCCGCTCTGACGTCGTTGCCTACATCACGTCAACTTTTACACACCTAGGCGCATGTATCCCGAATTTCCTTTACTCAGCATAAAAGACAACCGCTGATTTAAAATCAAGTGCTCGCACAATCTACATACCCCATTCCCCCCATGTCTTTCTTACCGTCTCCAGGTCACTTACTCGGCGCTGACCTATGGACGGGCGATTTGCAGACTATCATCCAAAACCACATGCCCGATCATGAGCTCCAGCTGTGGGAACGTTTCCCCAGCTCCCTTTCCCAAATGATCGAATGGGCAACTATTGCCCAACATCCCAGCGCTCCTGACCGTAGACGCTCTCACATGCTCGTCTACAAAACCTTACCCGTTCCCGAACCCTGTAACGTGTTGTTCCCGGTGTCTGTACGCATCTACAGATTCCTCGACAAATTTTGCGTTGGTGATTTCGGAAATTGGAACGGGTCAGCATTCAAAACATCCCCTCGTCACTAATGTTGACCACGCTCACAGTGACTGCGCGAGGGCAGCGTACGCTGTTCAAAGCCTATCAATCAGCAGCATGGGTAACACGGCTGCGTGGCAGAATCAAGTTGAACACTTGAATCTAGCAGCAACCTTTGCCAGCCGCGTTCTGAAAATACCACTCCTATCCATTCAATTTCGACACCACCTACATATGCAAAGAAAGGTCTTTACCAAGGTATTCCCGTCCTCGTCTTTTGCTCCACTTTCATTTCAAAACACTGAAATTATGCCCAAGTGCCTGTCGGATTTGGAAGAATCTCGGGCGCAGCACGTTACCCGGAATGCCACAGCTCAAAATGTCCGCGTTCCAAGCCTTCCGGAGCCCCCTTGGGAATGGAACGGGCCACTCGAGATTCTAGAAATGCAAGGGGACGGAAGCATAACAGCGATTCACGAAGTTCTGCTATCCCGCGGTGATTTCGTCGAGATCGACGCAGAATTCGATCTCGTCGTTATTCGAACTCATGCCACCCAGACCCACTTACGCGTCTTCTTGACGTGCAAACAAATCCTGCGCCTGCAGTCCACCGGTCCTTCACAGGCTTGTAACCCTCACTCCAACTTAAGACGAATTATTAACAGTGTGCCACAGCCTACCGGAACTCCAATAGCGACATCCACCCCAAAAGAGATCAGACGCATGCGAACCAACCAATCTACTAAAGAGGTCCCGGATGTTGCCCATCAGAACCAACTATGCGCGAGCTGAATTCCGCGTCGACTTCACAGTTGATCAGCCGCCGTTCCACAACATTCCAGGCAACTTCACCACCCTTGTAACCTAACAAAATCTCCACATTACATTACGTCTTGCCGTGTAAACGTTAAAGACCACTTAGAATCATAGAGTTCGTCTTCGCTATAATGATCACATAACATACTATCCTTCACACATTTTCTCGAATCACTACGATTGGCATAGAACCATGATATTCATTTTCGCTGTAATGATTATTATAACATACTATTCTTAACGCATCCTCTCGAATCACGGTGAAGGTCTGCATCCACCTCCACCCTATATGATCACCGGACCAACGTGAAAATTCTTCTTCCACAGGTTCACCGTCTCCCCAATATCTACCGTCCCCAACGATTCTTTTCTGGGGAGAGAGTGTGGTCCTTGTAAGCATTCCTACCTTACACTCCCTCCCGTCATCCTCCACGATGGGTCCTAAACGTGACGCCTCTCAAAATAAAGATGTATCCCCTCCCAAACGAATGCGAACAGCTGCCACCTCTCTGGCTACTCCAGCCTCAATGTCCGATGAGCCGGCTGTTCCCCAGACTGAATCGCCAACTACCGTAAGTACTACAACATCCATCGCCTCCCATCCTGTCCCTGGCGAGCCTCCCTCGAGCGAGGAACCTGACCCTACATCCACGCCCTCGAGGCACCCTCCCAAGCACAAGCACCTCTATTACTACTGATGGGCCCATGTCCCACCAATCCCCGCCTCCCAATCACAGGACACTGCTGCCCCCTCGCAAGATTTGTCTTCTGACAATGCTCTTCACGCTTCGACAACGATCACAGGGACCATCGCGCGTTAGGCCCTGCCCCTGAACCTTGTCACTTTGACCACGATCGCGTATCTACCTGTCCAGAGCCATTGCTAAAGTAAGTGTCTACAGATACCCCCAACCATCGCCTACTAATGATTTCCAACAATGCCCCCCTTTCAATACATTAAGCGCATCAAAATACTCTCCACATATTGCAACAGTGACGCCAACACCTTTGGGCTCGGACGCATCTTACCCACCGCGACCTGGGGGACGACGGACCCCTATGAAGACCACAGCAAAGTGCTCTGCAATCCGAGCACAAACGAACCCATCAACATTTGGCTTCTCAGACATATCACCAGCACGTGGTTCATGAAAAACGGCGCACCGGACAGTCAGTGCTCTATCACAATCCTTTCACTGTCGTCAAAGCTAGGGCAATACGCAAACCGATTACTGTCGGAATTCTCTTCCCCAAAACTACGTTCGTTCTCCCCCATCTAAATTTGAACAAACCTTAACATTCGTCGTCACTGTGAACAGCTATAAATGAACACGACCGTGGCCTTCTCCGTACTGTCCGCTGGCAGAGCCCGAAGAA
This sequence comes from Pisolithus tinctorius, assembly GCA_024663395.1. Classification (NCBI taxonomy): domain Eukaryota; kingdom Fungi; phylum Basidiomycota; class Agaricomycetes; order Boletales; family Pisolithaceae; genus Pisolithus; species Pisolithus tinctorius. The sequence continues at coordinate 44,414 of JANFAH010000152.1, forward strand.
CGGTGGTACCGTATGTCTATTAACAAATAACCCCCAACCCTTTTTCATCCCGATCCCAGCCCATTCTTTTCAGCTCAATTTATGACGCTCGTGAAATACTTAAAAGCAAAAGTATGATGACCAAACTCAACATTTCCTACCTCCAAAAACGCGCACTTGTCTTGCTAGAAATGCATCTTAATCGTTATCGTCAAAAGGATGAGAATGGACGTTGGAGCATTTCCAAAGCACAATTCGAACTCGAGGCCGTTTACCTCCTTCAAGATCCGTATTACCTCAATCCAGAACAGAGCAATGAAAGTGGAGTTGAAATCGCGGATCTCGCAATTTAAAAGTTCCTAGTGCACATTTCATCATTAACTGACTTTTTGGTTTCTCTCACTCTATGTTTTTACAACGGACTGTCTTTCGACAATGGCCTCGAACGTTGCACCGTCATAGACAATCTTCCACCCCCCTTAACATACATCATTTCCCTCCTTTCCAAATTTGTAATCGCATCTCGACCTCTCCATAATGTCACCGTCGTCATCTTCGTCGGGGTAAATCCCCGGCTACCTCGTCATCACCCGCGCTGACCTCACCGTCTTTCAATCGCGATATAGACAATAAATATATAGCAGAGATGTTAATCTCGCAAACCCCATCAGTCCTCATGACATCAGTTCTCGCCTTCTATCTCTCCCTGCATGAAAGCAGCGGACAACGCGTTGTATCATTTAAAAGCCTCGATAACGACATCGAAATTTTAGTACAAAACAACGTCTTCCCTGTCGACAGTACGCTCTGTGAGACCAATGTCCACGTAAAAGACTACCACTTCCACATCATTTTTGATCGTCGTCACCGACCAGCGTTCTCAAGCGTCGTATCTATTCATTCGCATTGGCCCCCACGGCCATCCCGTCCACATTTGGCCTGAAAACGACTTAGATCCCATACTAGACGCCCTCACATTGTATTTCAATTCCCTCCTCCCCCTTTAATAGCATCTGATCTAAGCCCAGATTAAACAATCTGATCCCAAGCCATCCCTCAGAGCGAGCAACTCCAACAGATTTAACACCAATTAGTGTACGGATAGGACCCTCTCCGCAACGACACTTTCTTTCTTTCTACGCACTTCGGCTCTAGACCGACATTTTCCCCTTTTAGATTGATATTGCGATGTGACGTTTCTACACATTTGTAAAACCCCGAAAGGAATTGTCGATTCTCGATTGTCAAATTTACTTTTCAATAGCATTACTCAAACCCCTGACCACCCCGCTGACCCCTATACCAGCCTATGACGACATCAAGATTCTTGACATAAAATGAACGCGAGAGACATATCGCCCAACGGTGTTCAACATGTTGACTGCTGCCCCTCCAACGTGCGAATTCCCTCTCTTCACCCACGTCAACCTCTTACAACTCGTGCTCGAGCATTGCGATATCAGAGACTTACTAAGCTTCGCTGCAATGTCAACCACCAATGCTAAACGCATCAGGTGGTATCTACAACACCGTCTGCGAACTACGTGCAGCCCTTTCTTCCCTAACCCTGAAGTGACTACCAACATACTTTCGGCATGCGATGCCGTTGTATCCGGATCCGCAGCGCTTCGTATGGTACTCCCTGCCAACGCATGCAACTGGGCAACCTCAGACCTCGACATATATGTCTCTCGGAACAACCGCACGCAACTCTACAACCTCCTCAATAAACATAACTACAACATTGTTTGAGCGCAACACCGATGACAGTGACTACTCCCCCTCCACCATCTTTACAGTCACCACCTTCGGAAACGGCCAAAGACTCATCGACGTCATCGTCTCCAAAACTACATCAGCTCTCTCTCCCATTTTTCAATTCCATTCAACTGCCGTCATGAATTTCTTCACCGCCGACTCCCTATTCTGCGCCTACCCCTCGCTAACCCTACGCCACCGCGCCATGATCAACACTGCCAGCCTTCACGAACGTACCTTCTCTCCAAGTCACATCCGCGCTCTCCTTAAATACAAGTCCCGTGGCTTTCGTTTCATTGCCTGCGAAGAGACCCATCATCCCCCATTCGCTTGCAGATCACACGTACACTCCCTAAACGACCGTGGATGGTTATCACTCGACTTCGTGAGCGTTCCCCGTCGTCATGCCCAACCCGTAGCCACCTTCTATCGCTTGGGAATCGTCGACACCATCTGGACACTTGGAGGGCAGGTCTGTGGATCTACGTCACTATGCGTTCCTCCCGTCCTCCACATCATCGACCAAAACTCGTATGCCATTATTACCCCATCCTATAGCAACATCTCATGCCCCTCCACAGCTCTGTCATCTTCCACCACACCTAGAAATCCCCAACCCGTGCAACGCTTAGACTGACTTTCTTCACCCAACAGACATTCCTCACTTACTTCCATATCGAGTTTTAAATTTCACTCAGACATCCTTCCACTTGCTTCCATGTTGACTTTGTAATTTAGAAGTGTCCCCATCCTGCACTGAATTTATAAAATGCGATAAGGTAGACATCACGTGCTTGTCCGAATGCGTCCAGGGGCGCCGGAGGGCTTTGGTATATACCTTATATACTTATTGCCGCCTGGGTCGTACTGCAAGGTACGAGTTAGTGGACGAAGACTGGCATGGATTGATAGGTACCAAACGGGAGGGCTGGTTGTAACCAGGTACTAGGGGGGCTAGACCTGCAGTACATATGAATCATATGACAGCAAGTGCTTGTGCAACCCCTAAGGGTGCAAACTTAGATTCTCATTTAAAAGGAAATTGTGCAGCACTGAGCATTCTTACTGGCCAAAGTTGAAATACCTTGGAATGCAAGGCTTACTGAACATCAAGGGAAAAGGATGTCCTGATCTCATGCTGTATAGTTCCTACTAACCTCAAACTGAAAGCTAAAAACATTCAATTCCCACTTGATGGTCAGTTGTGTTACACTTGACCAAAGTCAAGACGGGAGAGCTCAAACACAGTCTTAGGTTTCTACTGAGCAACAGCTGCAGTAACCTTCATAAATGACGAAGGATTTGGACAACACTGGTGAGAGTGATCCAGGTTAGGGATACTGAGGGTGAAGTTCTGAGGAATGCTGCATATGATTGAGCAGCTCAAGTCTGGGTTTCCAGGACTTGAGCCAGAAGTCTAAATACTACAAGGAAACAGACCATGAGGCATCCATGTGTAACAAGGTAACTATGCCATTGGTTGAACAATGATGACACATGTCCTAAGCATGTGGTGAGTGAGTAACGCTAATGGTGGAAACAGAGAGCTGTTGGAACAGAGAGAAGATGGCTCGAAAAGGAAAAGTGTCCAATGGATCAAACACAAGGTAAACATACAGCAAAAGGAAAAGATAGGGGTGAAACATAACATTACCCCCCTTCTAAGCATTGAAGTCTCTGACTTTAACCTACTCTCCATAAGGTTCTCTGGTCATGTTACTGATGGCAGAGTCATTGAAATCGAAGTCATTGTCATATAAGTCATTATCCTCGCTCCCAATGAGGGTATGATCATCTAATGCAGGAGTGGCAATTCTGTCCTGTAACAGATGACAAGGGCATAAAGAAGGGCAGTGTGCCTGAGTATGCCCAGGGTGAGTGGCATGGCAAAGGGGACATTCATAGAGTCCACAATTGATGTGGATATGGCCGAGGCAACGACAGACATAACAGGTCTGGCAGTAGTGAGGGTCAGATGGAGTAAGCAGTCTGTCAAACTCAGTCATAGCATTCAGCACAGGGGAAGGAGGTAACTGTGTGAGGGTTTCGACAATATTTAACGTGTAGTTGAGTTCTGCATGGGAGACGCCAAAGGCAGTCTCAGGGTCTACTTCAGACAGGGAATCATGAGATTTGCAAGGTTGGGGATTGGGGCCTGACAAGCAGCAGGTGCGAGGTCTATCAGCTCTTCGAAGAGAGCAGGATGAGTGGGAGGAGCGGGAGGACAATGGTGATGATGCCGGAGGAGAAGGGGACATGGAGGAAACCAGGGGAGAGGTTGCAGTTGAGGGCCTTCGAGACCCAGGAGGAGGGGGTGCAATCAAGGTGGGATATTGGCGAATGTTATAGACAAGGTCTGCACCTCTGAGGACATCAAAAAGTTTCAGAAGCAGGGGAACCTGCTGAGCAGCGATTTCATTGAGGATGGTACATGCAGGGGACAGGAGGGGGTTCTGGTGGTTGATGTAGTGTGAAAGTTCCTCAAGCTGAAGGGCTTGGATGGTGGCATGATACATGAGATCAAGAGGGGAGTTTTCATCCACCTCGTGATAGACAGTGCCAACAACGGCAGGATCGGTGATGAAGAGTCGATAGGAGGCAATCATCTGATCGCTAGCCAGTTGTCATTGGTGATGAGCAAATGGGGTGAGATGGTGCAAGGGTTCACAGGGATAAGTGTAGCAGCGAGGGGGCATTTTGACAATGATTTTTCTGACAGTGCGAGTGGAGCATCATGTGGGTGGTTTCTGGGGAGGGAAGTCTTTAGGGAACCATTTCTTATATGTGGAGAGCATATCATCCGCATGTTCAAGGTGTGTCTCTTTTTGCCAAGAGTTTTCAGAAGAAGGGTAGCCCTTCCATTTGATTAAAAAGGTGTGTCCATGGCTGGACCTTTTATGGCCAACTATCACCTCAACTTCATATTCTTCTTCCTTGTTGACAACATCAGGTGGTGGAGCCAGGAAGTTCGGTCCATGAACGTCATTTTCATGATAGGGTGATAGGAGGGAAGTGTGGAAGACATTGTGAATCTTCCATCATGTGGGAACTGTGAGGTGGTACATTATCGGAGATAGGATGTCAGAGATTACAAAGGGTCCTTCTCATTTTGGGGTGAGCTTCCTATTTTCATAGGAGCATTTCAAGTTTTGTGCTTCTAGCCAAACCTTATCACCTTTTTGGAAAGGGGTGAAGTGTCAAGTCTGGGCCTACTCCGACCAACTCCGATGCTTAACAAGGTCTAGAGAAGGGTTCGGAAGCAAGTCTGACACAGAAGAACAGAACTCCAACTAGTGGAGTGTCGGCAGGAACGAAGACCGCCAAGACAAAGGTGGAGCGGAGTGAGGG
>JANFAH010000153.1:0-49142 GCA_024663395.1 Pisolithus tinctorius
AACATGGCCACTTACTGTCAAGGTGCCCTGCACCACTCCATCCTCAATCTGAATATCATTAGACAGGTATCACTGACCCTGACATACTATACCTTGTTTCCTTTCCCATCGAAATCTCTGGCTCATCCATAGAGTTGCAGACTCTTCAGAGGATGGTAGTTTTACCAGCATTTGCTCTGCCCATGATCAGAATCCAAAAGTGCTCAATGTTTTTCATGTATTCTTGAGCCATCTTAGAATCAAGGCAATAAGAGGGTCCAGAAGATGTAGGTGCTATGTCATGGCATTAGACAGTTTGGTGTTCACCAAACATGAAAATAATACCTTGGGGAGTAGTTTCAATCTGAGCAGGAACTGGACTCAGTGCATCACCAGCAAGAATGTTAGCTTCTGTATCACCACATCAAAGACATCATATCCTGCAGGGAAGAACAACATCATACCTGCAGTCATAACTTCAGTTGCAGCAGGGGTTAAATCACTTGCATCACTCTAGCAAGCATGACAAGAATCACCAGTTGTGAGTGACTTTCAACCACTTTTTGATACAACTGGGGGCCATGTCAATGCAAATACAATTCTGTATACTCCAAAGCCCAGATCTTAAGGTGTGCCAAGGATTAGCATGAAGTCTGTCATTGTGGAATGAGGGTAGAACAATGAGCCACAGCTTGATTGATATCAAGGTGCCCATCTCCTTACATAACCTGTGTAGCTAAGGCCTTGCAAGTTGCATTGCAACCTTGACTGCAATGGCCAATAGACTTTTATATGAGAACAATCAATGCCCAAACCTGAAGAAATCACATAAAGTTGCATGCTAGTTATTTCTTCATGTTCATGAGAGCCTACCTCAAACGTATCCTACATCTACAACCTCCCCTCCGTGGAACAGATGAAGGGGTCTACAGACCACATCAGTATCCCTTTTCACGACTACCTATTGTGACAGAATGACTGCCGCCATCGGTCCTGCAGAGTCGAGTTCACGGTGGCAGAGAACTTGTGGAGTCCTCTACTCGCCTCTTGTGTAGCTCCATCGGACATTGTATCTAGCAGAGTTCGAGAGCCGTGGCATCGAATATCGACCGAGAGACCAGAACAAGATCTGGATTTGCAACGGGATTGACTCTGTTGTTCCTTAGCGTAGATGGTCTTGCTAACGCATGGCGTCTGATTCGTTCGTTCACACTCTTTCATGCGAAACCCCGCATGTCACAGTTCAGATTGTAGAGAGTCGCTTTCGGTTCCCCTTCGACATGTAGGTATGTATAATACCCCCACAACTCGCGAGGTGTCCTGGTAATGTCCAGCTGACACCAAGCAATGCTGTGTAATTCAACGGCACATCCTCGTCGGTCAACGTATTTTCCGATCAATCACGTGCGCAAAACGAATTGTGGGTTGGAGACGAACTTCAAGGACATGATGCTGGTAAGACACAATACGGAGGCGAAAAATCTCGCTCGCCGGATCTGTGATGTTGGCGAAGATGGTGGGTGGAGGTTTGAGAGGAAATCGTGATTCAATAGCGATTGAGGTTGGGACAGGTAGATGGCATCTTTCTAGCGTTCGTGTTAGGGTCGTTGAGCAGTAAAGGTCGACAGGAGGAAGAGCATACGAGTTTAGAGGGCTGATTAGGGGTAACTTGAGGTCAGTCTTATCGGACATACACCGGCAAACAACCGTGAAATCACATGCACATACATAAAAATCAGACACAACACAAGGCAACAAGGAGAGGAATAGACGTGAGAAGGGCCAAGAGGGAGAGATAGAAATACGAGAACTAGAGATACCACTAGCAAATTGAATGGACATGTACACTTGCAGCTCCATCACCGGACTCTCCAACGATCCTCCTTCAACACATCCCCCATCGTCATTATTAAACTCCCCGTCGAAAGCGACACTTTACTCAGCAGATGCAGTGTTTACCCGGTCTCTTAAGTCCCCCGTGAGCGTGTCAGGTGTGGCAAACGGCCGTCGAGGACGCACAGGAATTGAGAAGGAGAGGTTTGATCACGCGGGCGTAGGTGACATATCCACCCTATGATTCGTGGTAGGGGTTGGCGGTTAGATTTGAATGAGGCGGACGGCAACTCACCCTGAAGGCCGGCAACTGCAACCACAGCAAAAACACCGTCTTAAGGACGAAATACCACGGAAGGTAATACAGCACCACTCCCATAGCGAAGGTCTCGACGAAATCCCAGCGAGGCGAAGACGACCCAGTAAGTGATCCACTGACGTCGTCTTGATGGCCAGGGGACTCGAGGGCCTTGAGAGAGAGATAAGCGGGGAGGGCGAAACCCATTGACGTAGGAGACGGGTGCGGCGAGCGGGGTTATGAGGTGAAAGATGGCGAGAAGGAGCAAGGTGGAGAGAACGAAGTAGGATTTTGGGATGTTGAGTACGGGTCTCGATAGTCGTCAGGGCTGGGTACTTCGTTAGCTGTATGAAGAGAAAGGAAACGTGGATACCGCGTGTTGGGGGGTGGCGTGCCACATACGATAGTACGAGCATATCAAGCCCGAAACAAGAGCCACAAAAAAGATGAGAAAGAAAAGAGTGAGCGGCGAGAGACGAAAATGAAGAAAGAATGACAGACAGACCTCCTTGTCGAGTGGCTGGTGTAATATTTCACCTTGTTCTGTGCTTGAACGAAGACGGGATGTTGCTGCAAATTCTGTGCTGCCGACATCTGCACATATCCCCGAAGGTCATTGGCCCGGTCAGAAGACATCGATAGATCAGAGACCGACCTTGAAGAAAGAAAAAGGGCGTAGCGATGTGAGTGGGCTGGCAGAGGTGACTGACTGCTGCGGGCAACGGAGGTTGGGAGGAGGACACGAAGGCAGCGCGCGGCGAGGGCCGTTGAATATGGGATTTGATGACACGTGTTTGGCACTCCTCCACGCCAACCCTACGTCAGCATCACCGGAGTTCAATCAACATCATCATCATCATGGACTACGCAACGATACAGGTAGCCAGTGCTGTTTCATCCAAGGGGAACCCGCTCACGTGGACAAAAAGACGCTCCAACAACTCTCTTCCCTCGTTCTCGCCTATGTCCCCACGTCACTGCTGCCGTTCATAGCTCTCGTTTGCTCTCGTCAACGTTTGCCCTTGCATTCTATTTCTCCACGTACGCATTGCGAGTTTGTGCTACCAATACAACTGATTACTGAAACTACAATGTTTCCCACAGACTTCCTAAAACTGCCCCGATTCGAGAGTTGGGCGTCGGGTTGCTCGCAAGCGTGCTGGGCGGATTTGGCGTGGTGGCACTCTTTGTAGTGTTGGAGTGTACGTGTAGTCGTAAGCATAGTCCGCTGAAGCGTTCGGATGCGCAGCAGTGGTCAATTGTTCACTCTCCAGCCGTGCTTGCACGACACAACACTTGTCGCGGGATCGTCGGCAAGAGTTTATAGGATTGGAAGGCATGACGTACGGTATATAAAATCGTCGACCCTTCGTCCGCGCTTCGCATCTACACGACGACAGCCGTATCAGCCAAAAGAAAACAATAACAGTATGGAAGAAAGAAGGGTCCTCGCCTGTTTTTCTTCGTAATATGCTTCCATGTACCCACACGCGGGACACTTTTCCGAGACCTATTTAACACGTGAGAGTGATTAATTATGAGTACAAGGATAAGATTTCCCTGAGCCAATCTTGTTTCAGCGTGCGGCCGTCGCCGGGTGGCGCACAAGCGGACTGTATTGGGCACATGCGCATACCTTTGGCAACACTTTTCCTTGGTGTATCTTAGTTTGCGTCATCCGCTTCTGGCGAAGAGCAGACGGGAAGGCGTCCGGATGAGAATGTGTTATGATTTCGATGTTCTCATAAGCTGTGGGCGTGATAGATGGTAGTCATGAAGCTGCTTTGTTTTGGTGGACCCACACTACGTACATGAAGCAGGCTCCAAGTGATGGCATTGTTCACATTCGACGGTGGCGCGTCGTCCGTTGGGGCCGACAGCAGAGTCCCGCACTGAGGGCAGAACAGCAACGAGCCTGATATCGCGCTATCAGCTTCAGATCGGGATGCTCAGCATTACTTGGACGTGCCTATTTTATGTGCGGGCATGGGTGGAGAGAGAGAAAGAAGGATGGATCACGTGGGCGTCGATCACTTTCCATTCGCGGGATGCTGTTTTTATTCTCCTCGGATGTCCTAGGAAACGCACTGCTTTGTTCTGTCCTCGCATATAAAATTATTCGAGGCAGTCGGGGTGGTGGGTCAGATAAACACACCCTCTCTGGCAGAGATGATTCCTTCTTACTACTTCAATCAGCTCGTGCAGACCCTCCGCCTCGCCGACAGTCGGATCGCCCTCACAGCCCTGCTCCACCGCGCGACTCTCCGCCCAACTCACCACGCCAAGCGCACCGCATCCCACCTCCGCATCGACATCAGCAAAGCACGCAGGTGTCCGATCAGCCTCGTCTCCCGTCGGCCTTTGCCACTCCTAGACTCGTCCCCACCGCTGGTTCCGGTGGCTAATAATATGCATGCCCTGGACGTGGATACGATGGTGTCATCAGCCCTCAAAGGCTTGCATTATTCCTACCCGGATCTTCTCGTGTATTCAGATATACCGATCCCGGGTGCGCCACTCCTCAGGCCATGCCAACTCCCCGAGGTCGACGCGTCAGAGCTTTCCTTTGACTCGCCAAAGCCATCCTCTGGTAAGTCCCTGCATATATGCACCCCATTCCTACCACCATCATTTTCGATAGCAGCACTGTCTTCGTGCGAACTGTTCACTTCCCGTGCGTACACTGTCCCACCTTGCCACACTGGCGTGTCATTGATGGCAACTGGCATAGCCCGAGGCATACACCGGACTACGGATTATCATCCCCGGCCCGGAATAATAAAAAGCGCAAATGGCAAGACGCCCAGATTGGACTGGACGACGAAGGATACCCGTCGAATAAAGGTGCCTACTGCGCCACTGCATCGTGTTTGAATGTGTTGCTAACTCTCGTTTGATCCCCTGTAGCGCATCGTCGTGAATGGGTGGATAACGTCACCCATTCAGACGCACGAGTACATCGACACTGTCCCATGTCTTTCTAAATGATCGTTTCCTTCCCACTCGCCACCCCCATGGACATTCCAATGCTTATTTATGCTGCACACCACGCACCTTCCTTTCTCACAATCACACAAACATTCTTTCCATCGGACTTGTGCGTATATGCACACTTACATATACCCACACACTCTTGCGCCCAGCACAGTGTCTAATCGATCAGACTTGTTCATCCGTACGACATATTTTCCCCTCTCTTTTGAGGATGAGGAGCTTGCTCTTCGTATACCTACCATACTTGCCTGGTCGTAGTCCATATTACTCACTCAACTGCTAGTGGTAGCATTTTTTGAAACATGAAAAAGAACTTCCCCTGCACACCGTCTCTCAGCTGATCCATTCGTTATCCACTTATGATCCGTAGATAGGTATCGCCACACGTGCCAACTCAAGCACACCACCATCCTATTGGGCAACCACTTGCAGCCTCTCTACCGACCCACACTCCGCTAGCCTTCAGAGTGAGTTGCGTCTGCCTTATTCAAATCCAACCGCGAATCACAAGGTGGATATGTTGTCTACGCCTGCATAATCAAGTCTCTCCTCAGTGCCTGTGCGTCCGCGGGGGTCGTTACCATACTTGACACGCTCACGAGGGGTTTGAGGAATCGGGTGAACGCTGCAATAGCTGAGTAAACTGTCGCTTTCTTGGAGAGTCCGAGAAGGGAGCTGCAAGTGTGGTGGCTCTATTTCTTCTCAGCCCTTCTCACGTCTCTTCTATCCTTGAAGTTGTTGCCTCGTCTGTTGTGTCTCTGTCGGCTGTTTGTTAATAGTCCGATAAGGTTTTAATCATTACCCCTAATTAATACTTATAAGTATGACTGACGTATTTCCCCCTCTCTTATCCTGTGCCTTTGACACCGGTTCACGAACGCTCCGAAAGATGCCATCTACGTACTACCTGTCCCAATTTCAATCGCTGCTGGATCATCATCATCCTCTCAAATCTCTGCCCTCTCAGATCATCCAGTTTTCTCGCCAACTATCTTAGATTCAACGAGGACACTTTCCCCTCGGAACTCATCTCCAGAGTGGAAGGGACCAACGTCATCGATTGAAGGGGGTTACAACCTTGTACACCACCTTATGTAACTTGAAACCGTTACCTTTCATCAGAGGGACAGGAAATGACGGAATCGCGGTCACGACCAGTCAGTGACAGGTTTAAACAAGTTTAAACCATTTTTTCGCTTCCTGATGTTGTTCTGCGCTTTCCAACTGAGCCCAATACCATTTCTCAATTGCGGTAGACACACAAGTACTACCATAGGCGCCACCCCGAGCTCAAGGTACTCTACCAACTCTAGAGGGAGAAAACTGGTGCAAGCAAAGGACGACGGATCCTTTTACATAACATCTTGTAGTTACGCGTAACCCTACGGGTGAGGCCAACCCAACTCTTTCTGGAGACAGTGGTTTTGCCGTGTCACCGAAAAAAAGGGTGCACTTACCTGACGATGTTAGCCGATGCAGGATGATATTAGTACTGGTGGGTATCCCTCTGTTCTTTTTCCTCCTACCCTCAACATGATACCCTTCAACCTCAGATGGCTGTCGTTCGCGATCGTGGTGACAGGATTGGTTTCTGTATGTATGTTGAGGGTGACTGCCCAGCAGACCACAGTTGAGTGTTCGTCAGAGTACAATTGGGTATGCACCCCACCCCCTTCGCTCTTCGTCGATCATCTGTCAAGCATGCTCATTAACACTCCACTGGCGTGCAGATGGAAAATACCATGAATCAAAATCCTTGTCTTGTCGCTGCCTACCTACTAAGCGTATGTTCCGGTGGTTGTATGTTTTCATTTTGCATGTTCGGAACATGGCTTAGGACCTCTTGTAGCATATACCGTTTCGTCCCTGAGTCCTTCCACTCACTACGTTGGTCCTTGGGTCGGCCAGGGAAATCCCTGCGAATGCAGCACTGCGACATACTGCCTCCTCAGCGCTTGTTCTATATGCCAAAATGCTACCTACATAAAGTAAGGGTTCTCTACCTTCGATAAGCATTGCATTCGCTCACTTTTTATTGCAGCTGGAGCTCCTGGTCTTTCAATTGCTCGACGGTCTACACTGGGTGAGGAGCGCGCAATTCCGCTAGGTTTCCCGATTTCACAGTTTTGTTAGATACCCAGAGAGCATTCCCAATGGGACTGCTATACCAGAGTGGGCTTATCAAGAAGTTATCGTACGTTTCTTTCTTCCATCTTATCCTCTCTTTTTCTCATGTTATCAATTCGTTATAGGCGACAGATAATCTCGACTTAGGCACTGCACCCGCCTCCCTCTTTCACCCCTACGACCATACCTATTTTGCATACGCCGAGCTCTACTCCATCGGCGACAGCTCAAAGCCCCTCAAAGTCTGGTAATACAGGCGCAATTATCGGAGGTGCAGTCGGAGGTGTAGTTGGACTTGCAGCCATCGCCGCTCTAGCCGTCCGGCTGTTCCTCCATCGTCGCCAACAAAAGACACCCCCGGACGCTAGGGGCGATGGAACTGTACCCGCAGTGACCAATAGCATGCACATGGTTAATTCTGACCCTTACACTGCTGCTGTTGCTCAACCGAAGCCCTATGATCCATCTGATCCTAGCACGTTCCCTACCCTCATTGCCCTTATCAACAGTCCAAACGCGGCCGAATTCCAATAATTATCAAAAATCCCCCGTTTTACTTTAACTTGTATACCTCTGAAGGGCGTCCTGGTGCATATGATGGGGTCCCTGAACTTTAGTTGGTTGCCTGTCTTTTAATGTTTCGCTGGCCTGCCCTTTCCACGCAGTTGTGGAAGGTTCACTCACAATTAATCTTTCTTCACGAGACATTCCTGGGCGCCGTTAGGCCCGGAGGGTTAGTTTGATTGCCGGTCTGAGTACATCACGTGAAAAGGCTCACCCCATAGTGCGGGCCGTGTGTTCATAATTTGGGTAATGGGAGTGATCTCGTGATGAGCAGTTGTTCGCCCGTACGACATATTTCCCCCCCCCCCCCCCCCCCCCCCCCCCCGGGGGCTTCTTGAACTCGTACCACCACGTTCGAGTCGAGTGGCACCACACCATAAGTGCCCTCAATGTCTCAAGTCACCTCGACCAGAGACATACTCCTACCTGAGTGCAGAAACTTCTGCACCAGGAAGCCCCCCCTCACCATCGCTGTCACCATTGCTATTGCCACAAGACTATGACCATGTCGCCTCTAGTAGTGACAAGGCCACTTGCCCACCAATACACATAGACATGTACTAGTACATACTCCCACTTCACATACATATGCTCCCCAAAGTACCTCCACCCTCCTTGGAACGAACCTTGAGTGACCATACCTAGTGAATCTGCAGGTGTAATCCCAGTCACTGGAAGGAAACTCTTCCTCCACTGCTACCCAGTGTGCCACTCCTTACAAGTATGTCATTCGCATCATGAAAGCCACCACTACGCTACACAAAGGCCCCAATTGCTTTGTCCACTGCTTTGTTCAATGGCCATACACCACAAGGCCGCTGCTGCCCCTTCACAAAGGACTAGAGAGGGTATAAGAATGTCATCCTCTCCCCACCCCATTCCCCATGAGCGACCAATACATCACAACTGAAAGCAGGGAGAACAAACACCCCTGCACCCCTACCCACTCTGGTGCAACTCGCCCTCCAAAACGTTCCCAACTCCCCACTCCAGACCAAGAACCCAGCGCTATGCATAACACCATGTCCCCTCACATCGCACCACCTCCTATGGCATTGCCACCCCAGCCAGCCGTGCCCCCTCCTCCTTTACCCAGCACGGTCCCCTCCATCACCCAAACAGAGCCTCTGTTACATGTACCCCCTACACAAATAGGTGCATCACCCCACACCTGTGACCCCCCCTCACAGCTCACCAGGCTCCAGCTGCTCCAGCCACAGAGATCACCCCCTGCCCCCCGAATGGCTTCCCAATGCCCCAGCTCTGTGACCAGGTCACTAGAGGTCTTGACGACTCACTCCTAACCACCTGGACCAACAAACCAGGCCCCAAAGCCTGGATTAGGCCCTGGAGGGCTAAATTCGAGCCCAATGCAGAAGTCACTTGGTTGAAATTGAAAGCTCTAGTCCAGCGAGTAATTGGCCAAGAAGCATCCACGTCCCTCGTCATCAGTACTCCCCAAGAGGACGGCACTTTCAATACAGAACGCAGCCCACCACTGTGGCATTTTCTCATCTTGGGTCTTACCCAAGAAGCAACCGACTTTCTTGTCAACTTGCAGGTTATTTCTACCCCCGAGATCACAGCCTTCACACTTCCCTTCATCCAACCTATCCCCACCTACATCTGCACCCTCGAAAATTTCACCCTCCTGGACTCCCCTGAAAGCAATGCTATAGTTGCTAATGTCATCAAACAAGCCATGAAGTCCAATGATGTTATACTGGAGTTCATCTGCGGCTTCGACCCTGACCCTGACATGTTACCAACGATGATCAACTCGATACAAGTCACCAGTCTTCACATTGCCAATAACGTCACATGAAAGCAAACAATCTGGAACATGTACTGCTCTCACAACCCCGCCTTCTTAACCCTTGACAAACATTTCCTCTGGTGCTGCCTTATCAGTAATCTGTGCTTCTGATCGGAGGACTATGGAATGGGCACGGTCCGATGCGGAGAGAAACAGTTTAGATGCATAGGTTGCAAATTGCTTGACCATCCCACCGGACTGTGTCCCTTCCTGTCGATCCCAGGATGGCTGGGACCTAAGCCCCAGATCATGGACTCCATCCCGGCCCAATTAGCCCCCACCCTGAGGAATACTAGAGGTCATAATGCTATCAGAGGTGGAAGAGGCACCCCAAGGGGAAGAGCTCTTAAAGGCAGTTCATGTTACTGAATACATCCCCCAACATTACATCTAACTACTCCCTACATACGAGTCACTTACAACAACTGTACCATCGCTAAACCAATAAGTAAATGTTACATTCCTCTTCACAACACTCCCACCTGTCAAGTACAGGTTGTCTGGGTTGAGACCGGACTGGAGACCGAAGCGGGCGTGAGGCCAGGGGAACGGAGTCAGGGGTAAAGACGAAGGTACAGATGAATGGACTGGTTGGACTTAGCAACTGAGGATACAGCGCTATTCCCTTGCGTGGGTCTCAGTCCGAGTCTGAGGCCGAGGCGGGGTTATCAGGAGATACTTAGTTGATTTCAGACTAAGGAGTACAGGCCGAGTAACTACGAGTTTATATACCAGAAGTAACTATAGTACGGAGACCGGTAATGCCAGTCTCGCAAAGATTGCTAAGACGATTGGTAAGGCAAGTATTAGTAATGCGTGACTAAGGTAACGGAGACCGGGACAGGTAGACCGGGGACAGGACCGGGGACAGGACTTAACTGAAATGACACGCACTGCAAAGCAGTGCTTACCGTGCTAGACCAACTGGGGACAAGAGGACAGGTGAGGCCAAGGCCAGACTGAGTGAGTGCAAGGCCAAGTCCGGCCGGGGTCGAGACATGGCTATGACAGTATCCCCCTCTTAGGGGTCGAACCCATGAGACCCCTGCAAGAGTGGTGGGCTGAGTCCGAAAGTTGGCTGAGTTCGAAAAAATGATACTTGTGGCCCGCTAAGCCCTTTGCGTCTTTCTTTCTCATCCTAACCATCATGTCCGACTCAAGGCCGATCACCGCGACAGACAAGAACGACGAAGGCCAGGTCGTCGTCGACTGGACCCAGGTGTTGGACAACACCATTCAATATGACACCGACGACGAGGAGGAAGTGATGAAGGCCAAGTCGAAGGAAAGGAAGTGGTGAAAGGCGGCAGAGCAAGCCCGGCGGGAAGAGCAGGCACGACTGGAGGCCGAGAGAGTGGAGAGGGAGCGGATTGAGGCCGAGAGGGCTGAGAGGGAGAAGGCCGAGGCTGAGAAGGAGAAGGCCGAGGCTGAGAAGGCAGCGCGAGAGGCCGAGGAGAGGAGAGCGCGCGAAGAGGAGGAGAGGCGGGAGGCCGAGCGCAAGCGCAAGGCCGAGGCTGGTAAGAGTGATGAGGCTGGCGCTGGGGGCACTAGTGGTGAGCCCGGGGGTGAAGTGAAGAGGGTAGTGATGGACCCCAGGTGAGTATTTTTCTACTACCTGTGCTTTTTTCATCTAACAACCTCTAGCTGTACCCATTGCACTCGGGCGCAGGTCGTCTGCGAGTTCCTCGTAGATGGCAACAAGAAAAGGGTTGCCTGCGTGCGCTGCAACCAATCCAAAGGCAAGTGCCGGTGGCCGGGAGACGGGAAGGATGCCGAGGCCGGTCCCAAGGCCGCTACCAAGGCTGACAAGGGGAAGAAACGGAAGGCCGACGAGGAGTCGCCTGAGCCTGGGCCCAGCCAGAAGAAATGGGCGAAGTCGAAACCGACCAAGGTGTTAGAGATCGACGAGCCCAAGGCTGGTGGGAGTGGGGAGAGAAAGGCCGGAGCAGGTGGGTTCTCGGGCTTAGAGGATAAGCTTGAGTGGCTCATCGATGTCGCAGGACTCATCACCAACAACCTGGCGGGCCTCTTCGAGGCCCATGAGGCCGTGGCTGAAAACTCTGGCAGGATCGCCGACACACTTGAGGCGATGCTCGATGAGTCCTACGGCTTCGGGATGGCGGTGTCCCCTTCGGACTTGGGCTCGTCCGAGCTCGACTCCGATGAACTGCACGAGGAGGCCGAGTGGCTGAAAACCCATGGCGAGGACAAAGAGGAGGAGTCCGGTGGGGAGGATGAGTCTATGGCCGAAGCCGAGTAGTTTCGTATCATAGGGTCTTGTAGATTTTTTCCTGCAAATGTCATGGGCGGTGTCCGGTCTCAGTCTTCTATAGTACAGCAAGAGAAGACAAGAAAGAGAAAACAAAATAAGTAAGAGATCAAAGGAAACTAGATACTGATAGAAAACAGAAACAGAAACTAAGGCCGGTTGAGACCGGTCCTTATTGATATGGGCCAGGTTTACTGGGATAGCTGGAGTGAAACTCTTGGACGAGTTCAGAAGCATTGTCAAGCTCTGTAGCGAGTACCCAAGTAGTTTCTTCATCGGTCCCCTCGTAGCTGGTCCACCGGACTAAGTACTGTAACCAACACCGGCGTCGTCAGTGTCACACACCAAAGGTGTTGTGGACATGGTTACAGCTGACTCTGCCTAACTCGTTGACGAGTTGCGCACAATGCCCATACATGCAGATGAAGACTAAAGGCCTCATGTGTAGAAAGACTGTTGGATGTTAACAGTCATCCTTTGCACAAGATCGAGTCGTCAGTGCTAAAGAGAAAAGAGGAAGCAAGTTAAGCGCGCATTAAAAGTTTTTAGCGCCTGTGTACGGCATTCCGGTTTTCATCGTATCTCTGCCATTTCCAAAGATATCAACTCGGTTTGCATGCTCGCTTAAAGTGCTCAGCCCCACGATTCTTCCTTCCAAATTTGGAGAGGATCCTCGCACCCTATGTGTTTCTACAGCACTCCATCCATCAGATGCTCATTTCGCGAAGTCCATCAATCATGGCCACCTCTTCATCGATCATCTTGCTTGTCTCGTTTGCCAGAGACAATGGCTATGTATATCTGCCAGGCATTCCCACTAGCTTCCATCCTGAAGCCCCCTGGTTCATCCCATCGTTGTCAGCCCCATCCCATCCCATGCAGCTTGGTCAGCATGTTCTCCTTGTCAGTATGACTTCCAGAAGGACGTTCTTTGGTCGCCTCAGGTCTGTCACTCGGTTAGAAAGGTCTTATGTGGTCGTTTCAGTCTCCCCTCTTGATGAAGCATATGGATTGTTCCTCCCTGCTCCCTGCACCATCTTTATTCCAATCTCCCTCCCTAATCGCATTCATGACGAGTATGACATGCATCTTGCCTTCCTACTGCAAGATCCAGCAGAAGACATCCCCCCTTCTCCTCCTCCTCCGTCAGAACCCCATCCATGAAGTTTTTGTTAACTTCGCTGAGAGGATGGAAGGGTGGGAGACGCGATCGCGTATGCTCTCATTGCCCCACAGACCCCCAACACCCTAGCCCCCCCTTTGACGCCTGACTCATGCCCTTCAATTCTGGAATTAATACTTCCCTATCTGGAAACACTGTCCATCTGTCATGCCGTCTTTGGATCTAGAGATGTCTCTGCCGAGATCTAACTTGCATCGCCACCCCCTAATGTGATATCAGTGCGCTTACTCAGTTTCTGACTCCATTTGACTCATTCTGTGATGTTTTGACTATCCTTGACTCGTTCATTGCCAATACTTACCAATCCTCTTTGCTTGCTTACTTTTCATTTCTTGCTTACTCATCATGATTACTCAGTCCTTACTCATTACTTACCAAGTGTTTGTGCCTTGTTTGTCACAAGCTATGCTCCCCCCACAGTATATAAACCCCCATGTACTTAGCTACCCAGAATCAATCAAGAAGTCATTCAGAAGAAGTCAGCTCAGCTCAGTGCCTATCTCGTCGTCGACAGTTGAGGCTCATTCGGAAGAGTCTATCTGTCATCATTCATATCATTGGTAGTTGAGGCTCATTCAGAAGAGTCTATCTGCCTCCACCATTATCTGAAGCTCCATCCCCACTTAGTCAGCAAGTCTTGCTTAGTCATCCTCCCACTCCTGCATAACTCGTCATCAACTTGTGCAAGGAGCACGTCTACTTGAAGTCCATTACTTGAAGTACCTTTCGGCTGAACACCTTCACTCTGTTCAGCATCCCCTTCTCAATCAGCATTCATTCATCCTCTCCTGCGTAACTCGTCGTCAACTTGTGCCAGGAGCACCTCTACTTGAAGTCTCCCCCCCACATTCAGGTTTCTGCCCTCCAGGTTCTGTGGAGGCACACCACCACTTGCTCTACTTTTGTCTTTTGTGTTGGTTTTGGTTGGTTCCCACTGCCTTTCCACACTTTGACTCACATCGGTTGACCTTGGAGTCGAGGATTTCTGCTACCTTGAACTCTAGTTCGCCGTTGACTTCGACTGGTGGGGGTGGTGGTTGAGTCCAGTTCGGGATGGTGTTAGGAACGGCCGGCTCGAGTTGGGAAACGTGGAAGACCGGGTGCACCGTGCGCATTGAGTCCGGCAGGCGCAGTGTGAAAGAGTGGGTACCGGCCTGAGCTATGACCGGATACGGTCCAAGATTCTTCTCTGAGAGCTTCTTGGAAGGCTGAGTAGACCGGAAGTATTTGGCTTTGACATATACTTGGTCACCGACTTTGAAGTCCGGAGCCGGGATGCATTTAGCATCGGCCGGTCCTTGGTAGCGCTGCTGTGCTAGGGTCATTTCTTCCTGTAGGTATTGATGCAGTGAGTCTAAGTCGACTGCATAGTCACGAGCCTGAGCGGAGGTGAGGTCGTGCTCCGGATACACCAAGATGTTAGGGTGATAGCCCTTATTAGCAAAGAAGGGTGAAACACCGGTAGTAGCGCTAGGGGCATTATTATATGCAAACTTGGCCAAGGGTAATAGGTCAGCCCAGTTGTCCTGTTGGTAGTTACAGTAGACTCGGAGGTACTGTTCCAGTGTCTGGTTGGTCCTTTCGGTCTGGCCATCACCTTCGGGGTGGTAGCCCGAGGTGAAATGTAAGCGCATGTCTAAGGCCTTACCGAGTGACCGGAAGAAGTGAGACACGAACTCCGAGCCTCGGTCTGAGGTTACATGGGCCGGCACTCCATGCTTAGAAAAGACATGGAGTAGGAACAATTTGGCGAGTTCTGGGGCTGTTATGGTGTCGTGGGTGGGGATGAATATGGCCTGCTTGGAGAGCCGGTCAACTACAACGAGGATGGCCGTGAAGCCGGTTGAGGCCAGGAGTTGCTTGATGAAATCCATAGATATGGAGTTCCACGGTTTCTCTGGCACCAGAAGTTGCTTCAGGAGGCTGTAAGGCCGATGGCGGGGAACCTTAGCCCGAGCGCAGGCCGTACAAGACCGAACATAGTCTTTGACGAAGGTTCTGAGGCCGGGCCAGGTCTATTCACGCCGAATGAGTTCTAGGGTTCGGTTTTGGCCAAAGTGGCCGGATAGAGGGTGGTCATGCTTAAGGTGCAAGACCCTAAGGCAGAGGTCATTTGAGTCCGGCACGTAGATCCTTCCATCAAGACGAAGGAAGCTGGTGTCATCTACTGACCACCAGGGATCTGATATGTTGGACAGGCGGATTTGTGAGACCGGGTCATCCGGCAGTGCGGCCAGGATATCATTATGAAGCTTCTCGACATCCATTAAGGCAACTGCTCGCAAGACCGGGTACTCTAGGTAAGTTGTGCGAAGGGAGACCACTAGCTGTTCCTGGGTGAAAACTGGTCTCAGGTTTTGCGGGTTCACTCAGGCATAGCCACTATCCCCCTCTTTGGGGTAGACGTCCCATCGTCTAGTTAGGGCATCGGGCTTAGCCCCAAGCTTACCGGGCCTGAATCTGATGATCATGTTGAACTGAGACAGGAATTCTGACCAGCGAGCTTGGCGGCGGGTGAGTACTTTAGAGGTGGAGAAGTACTCGAGGTTCTTGTGGTCGGTAACAACGTCGACCGGTGAGGCCGAGCCCTCAAGGTAGTGACACCAGGTCCGGAATGCTTCAAAAATTGCAAGCAATTCCTTATCATGGGTGTCATAATTCAATTCCAGGGCTGTCAGAGTCCGGGAGTAGAATGCGACTGGATGTATTTGGCCGTCGCCGCAGGTAATGGAAAGGATGCCGGCGATGGCATAGTCCGAAGCATCGGTCTCAACGGTGATAGGAACCCCAGGGATGAAGTGGGTTAAGACCGGCGCGGTGGTGAAGGCGGCCTTGAGGTTGCTGAATGATTGGTGGCACTCCTCAGAGAAGTTCCAAGGAGACCCCTTACGGGTAAGCCGAGTCAGTGGCACGACGATGTCTGAGTAGTTAAATATAAAGCGGCGGTAGAAATTGGTGAAGCCAAGGAAGGATTGAATGTCTTTGACCTTGCGAGGCTCGGGCCAGTCGCAGATGGTCTGGACCTTTTCCTTCGACATCGTGAGGCTGGCAGGGGAGAGGTGGAATCCGAGGTATTCGACCGAGTCGGAGTGGAACTCACACTTCTCCAGCTTTGCATAAAGGCCGTGAAGCCGAAGCTGGCGGAGGACTTCTCGGACATGCTGCTTGTGAGACTCTTTATCTCCGGAGTAGATCAGGATGTCATCTAAGTAGACGACCACACATACATCCAACATATCCGTGAAGATAGTGTTGACGAAGCGCTGGAAAGTGGCCAGGGCATTGGTGAGGCCGAAAGGCATCACTAACCACTCGTATGATCCATACCGAGTCCGGAAGGCGGTTTTCCATTCATCGCCTGGGGCAATCCGGACAAGATGGTAAGCATGCCGAAGATCAATCTTAGTGTAGATCTTGGCTCGGCTTGGTGAATCTAACAGGTCGGAGATGAGCGGGAGTGGGTAGCGATCCTTCTTAGTGATTTTGTTGAGGCCGCAGAAGTCTACACAAAGCCGGAGGGAGCCGTCCTTCCCTTTGACAAAGAGGACCGGTGCAGCATAAGGGGATGAAGCAGGCTGAATGAATCTGGTGGTGAGGTTTTCATCGATGAAAGTCCAGAGAGCTTGGAGCTCAACCGGGGACAGGGAGTAGATGGTGCCGAGAGGCGGGGTAGTTCCTTCTTCAAGCTCTATTTTCAGGTCGTACTCCCAGTGAGGCGGGAGTGCCGAGGCCTTGGCCTTGCTGAATACATCAGCAAAGTCATGGTACTCTTCCGGTACATTGGGTAAGGCCGGAGGAGGGGAAGCCAAGGCCGATCGGGCTTGAGCTGAGTCCGAGGGACAGAGCTGAAGTTGGAACTGGACAGACCCTTCCAGTTTACAGGTGCGCACAAAGGCAGCTGCATTGATCAGGGAAACTAGGGGGGCCTTCAGGGGGGTGCGAGCCGGGGAGTCGGAGGCCAGTACAGATGGCACAAGGCCGGGTTGGTCACTAGGACCGGAGTCAGGGAGGCCAGTGGAAACCAGGCTTACAGGGGGTGTCAACAGGGTTGGCATTCCTTGTGCAGGAGTCCGGAATGTTAGACTGCCCAATACCCAATCAATCAACGGATTGTAGCAGGTGAGCCAGTCATGTCCGAGAACTATCTTACACTCAGAATCCAACGGGGCTAAAAACAGGGTTACCGGGGTGACATCGCCGGACGTGAAGCGGATGTTGACATCTACTGCTTGGGTTATAGTGAAGGTGGACGTTCCATCGAAGAGCCAGAGTCGGATTGGGGAGACCAAGTACGGGGTAAAAGATTGTTGATTAGCAAAATGATTATCTATAAAACAGTGAGTGGAACCGGAGTCCACTAAAGTACGAAGGCAAGGTAAATCTGGGTTTTCTAATGTGACATAGGGGGTTAAAGAATTCGGACTGGAAAGAGCAGACACATTGAGACGAGCCTCCAAGTTTGCACAACCGGAGTCAACGCAGCTCCCAGATTGTGCGGAGTCCTGGGAGCCACTACCTATTTTTTTGTCTTGGGGGTAGAACCCGAGCCCGAGGCCGGTGCAGCCTCGGTGGTGGCCGCAGCGCGAGCTTTGGCCTTTCCGGCTTTCTTAGGGCATTTGTCAGCAAAATGACTGGACCCTCCGCAGAACATGCAGAGGTTTCCATCTAGGCGATGCTTGCGTTCCTCTGGGGTGAGCTTTCCATCTTTGCCAAGTTTGCTAGGCTCGGGCTTGGACAAATTGCTGTTATTACCATTGCTCGGCTTCGATGAAGCTGGCTTAGGGGAGGACCCGGAGTTGTTATTGTTGTTGCCGGTCTTGGCTTTCTCCTGACCGGTCTTGGGCTGACTGTTATTGCCGGAACCTCCGGACTTGTTGTTGCTGGAGTTGGACAAGCCTTGGTGCTTACTCGCCCGCTGGACTTCTTCCTTGTGCTCCCAATAGCGCGCATCTATCTCTTGGGCGAGGTGGCAGAGCTCATGGAGTGTCCGGGGTTTGCCAACCCGGCAGACCTCATCCTTGATTCGGTCTGGGAGGCCGGAATAGAAATGGTGGCACAGCACACCGTCTCTGTAGCCTCGGACTTGTGAAGCAAGCCAATTGAAGCCAACTACATATTTATTGATGCGCTGACTTTCCTTCATGTGCAAGTGGTCGAGTTGGCTCTCAGCATCAGCAACTGGGTCGTGAGGGCCGAAGGTGGTTTGCAATTCTAGGACGAACTCCCTCCAGGAGTCCATCCAAAGAGGCCGATCATCAGGGTTGTTGAGCCCGAGTAAGTCCAGCTCGAACCACTCTAAGGCCATGCCTTTGAGGTACGATTGCGTGAAGATGACTTTGGCACGGTGTGAGTCAAAGTGTGGAAAGGCAGTGGGAACCAACCAAAACCAACACAAAAGACAAAAGTAGAGCGAGTGGTGGTGTGCCTCCGCGGAACCTGGAGTGCAGAAAACCTAAATGGGGGGGGGTTTCAATGGCAGGTGCTCCTAGCGCAAGTCGTCGACGAGTTACGCAGGAGTAGATGAATGGATGATGTCTGAGGAGGGGATGCTGAACAGAGCAGGGGTGTTCAGCCGAAAGGACTTGGGAGTAAATGGATTTTGATAGGATGTGCTCAAGAGGTTGCTGACTAAGCACTGATGATACTGCTGATGATGAATAGAGGTAGATAGACCCTTGATGGAGCCTCAACTACCAATGATATAAATGAAGACAGATAGACTCTTCCGAATGAGCCTCAACTGTCGACGACGAGATATGCTGAGCTGAGCTGACTTCTGGATTGCTTCTTGATTGATTGATTGTGGGTAGCTAAGTACACGGGGTTTATATACTGAGGGGGGAGCACTGCTTGTGACAAACAAGGCACAAACACTTGGTAAGTAATGAGTAAGGACTGAGTAATCATGATGAGTAAGCGAGAAATGATAAGTAAGCAAGCAAAGAAGATTGGTAAGTATTGGCAATGAACAAGTCAAGGATAGTCAAAATATCACAAAATGAGTCAAACGGAGTCAGAAACTGAGTAAGCGCACTGATATCACATTAGGGGGTGGCGATGCAAGTCAGATCTCGGCGGAGACATCTCTAGATCCAAAGATGGCATGACAGATGGATGGTGTTTCCAGATAGGGAAGTATTAATTCCAGAATTGAAGGGCATGAGTCAGGCGTCAAAGGGGGCTAGGGCATTGGGGGTCTGTGGGGCAATGAGAGCATACGCGATCGCGTCTCCCACCCTTTCATCCTCTCAGCGAAGTTAACAAAAACTTCATGGACGGGGTTCTGATGGAGGAGGAGGAGAAGGGGGGACGTCTTCTGCTGGATCTTGCAGTAGGAAGGCAAGATGCATGTCATACTCGTCATGAATGCGATCAGGGAGGCTGGAGGACAGTAGATTATACTGCAGCTGTCGCAATGCGGGAAGAATGATGGACGAGACTGGAATAAAGACGGTGCAGGGAGCAGGGAGGAACGATCCATATGCTTCGTCAACTGGGGAGACTGAAACGACCACATAAGACCTTTCTAACCGAGTGACAGACCTGAGGCGACCAAAGAACGTCCTTCTGGAAGTCATACTGACAAGGAGAACACGCTGACCAAGCTGCATGGGACGAGACGGGGCTGACAATGACGGGATGAACCAGGGGGCTTCAGGACGGAAGCTGGTGGGAATGCCTGGCAGATATACGTAGCCACTGTCTCTGGCAAATGAGACAAGTGAGATGACTGACGAAGAGGTGGCCATGATTGATGGACTTAGCGAAATGAGCGTCTGATGGATGGAGTGCTGTAGAAACACGCAGGGTGCGAGGATCCTCTCCAAATTTGGAAGGAAGAATCGTGGGGCTGAGCACTTTAAGCGAGCATGCGAACCGAGTTGATATCTTTGGAAACAGCGGAGATATGACAGAAACCGGAATGCTGTACACGGGCACTAAAACCTTTAATGCGCGCTTAACTCGCTTCCTCTTTTCTCTTTAGCACTGACGACTCGTTCTTGTGCGAAGGATGACTGTTCATGTCCAACAGTCTTTCTACGCATGAGGCCTTTAGTCTTCATTTGCATGCACGGGCATTGTGCGCAACTCGTCAACGAGTTAGGCAGAGTCAGCTGTAACCATGTCCACAACACCTTTGGTGTGTGACAACGGTCGGTCCTGAAAGCCCGGGGTCGGTCTTGGAAGTTAAGTTCGCACTGGATGAAGAATGCGCGAAGCTTCTTGGGATCTGTGCCATCGAAAGTGTCGGGCTCACGCAGCTTGGTCCTGCTTGAGGACTCAGGGGTGGTGCAGGCATTGCGAGCCAATAACTTGATGGCCGAAGCAAGGTTGTCCAAGACCGTAATGCTGGGCTCCATGTCCAGATCTGGGAAGTCCGGATCATCCTCTGGATCATTATCTTCCGGATCCTCATCACTGGGACCATTGCTGGGGTCATCATTGTCTGGATTGTTGTCATCATCGTTGCCCAGCCCATCATCGCCGGGGTCACCCTCGGGGATGGGAGCAGTGGGACGACGTGGGGTGGGGGTATTAGAGGTGCGGGCTGAAAAGCCCCTGAAGGGACTAATGGGATCTGGGGAGCGCCTAGTGGTGCCCAACACAGCTAGAGCTGTTTCGCAGCGAGCCCCACTGGCTGAGGCGGAGTCGGGATTAGTGGCAGAGCGGCCATGGGGAGGTTGGAAACGAGTCTTGGTTGCCATGATGTACTAGACCCACACAAGTGGCGAGTCTGAAATACTGTCAAGTACGGGTTGTCCAGTGTCACACACCAAAGGTGTTTTGGACATGGTTACAGCTGACTCTGCCTAACTCGTTGACGAGTTGCGCACAATGCCCGTGCATGCAAATGAAGACTAAAGGCCTCATGCGTAGAAAGACTGTTGGACGTGAACAGTCATCCTTCGCACAAGAACGAGTCGTCAGTGCTAAAGAGAAAAGAGGAAGCGAGTTAAGCGCACATTAAAGGTTTTAGCGCCCATGTACAGCATTCCGGTTTCTGTCATATCTCCGCTGTTTCCAAAGATATCAACTCGGTTCGCATGCTCGCTTAAAGTGCTCAGCCCCACGATTCTTCCTTCCAAATTTGGAGAGGATCCTCGCACCCTGCGTGTTTCTACAGCACTCCATCCATCAGACGCTCATTTCGCTAAGTCCATCAATCATGGCCACCTCTTCGTCAGTCATCTCACTTGTCTCATTTGCCAGAGACAGTGGCTACGTATATCTGCCAGGCATTCCCACCAGCTTCCGTCCTGAAGCCCCCTGGTTCATCCCGTCATTGTCAGCCCCGTCTCGTCCCATGCAGCTTGGTCAGCGTGTTCTCCTTGTCAGTATGACTTCCAGAAGGACGTTCTTTGGTCGCCTCAGGTCTGTCACTCGGTTAGAAAGGTCTTATGTGGTCGTTTCAGTCTCCCCAGTTGACGAAGCATATGGATCGTTCCTCCCTGCTCCCTGCACCGTCTTTATTCCAGTCTCGTCCATCATTCTTCCCGCATTGCGACAGCTGCAGTATAATCTACTGTCCTCCAGCCTCCCTGATCGCATTCATGACGAGTATGACATGCATCTTGCCTTCCTACTGCAAGATCCAGCAGAAGACGTCCCCCCTTCTCCTCCTCCTCCATCAGAACCCCGTCCATGAAGTTTTTGTTAACTTCGCTGAGAGGATGAAAGGGTGGGAGATGCGATCGCGTATGCTCTCATTGCCCCACAGACCCCCAATGCCCTAGCCCCCTTTGACGCCTGACTCATGCCCTTCAATTCTGGAATTAATACTTCCCTATCTGGAAACACCATCCATCTGTCATGCCATCTTTGGATCTAGAGATGTCTCCGCCGAGATCTGACTTGCATCGCCACCCCCTAATGTGATATCAGTGCGCTTACTCAGTTTCTGACTCCGTTTGACTCATTTTGTGATATTTTGACTATCCTTGACTTGTTCATTGCCAATACTTACCAATCTTCTTTGCTTGCTTACTTATCATTTCTCGCTTACTCATCATGATTACTCAGTCCTTACTCATTACTTACCAAGTGTTTGTGCCTTGTTTGTCACAAGCAGTGCTCCCCCCTCAGTATATAAACCCCGTGTACTTAGCTACCCACAATCAATCAATCAAGAAGCAATCCAGAAGTCAGCTCAGCTCAGCATATCTCGTCGTCGACAGTTGAGGCTCATTCGGAAGAGTCTATCTGTCTTCATTTATATCATTGGTAGTTGAGGCTCCATCAAGGGTCTATCTACCTCTATTCATCATCAGCAGTATCATCAGTGCTTAGTCAGCAACCTCTTGAGCACATCCTATCAAAATCCATTTACTCCCAAGTCCTTTCGGCTGAACACCCCTGCTCTGTTCAGCATCCCCTCCTCAGACATCATCCATTCATCTACTCCTGCATAACTCGTCAACGACTTGCGCTAGGAGCACCTGCCATTGAAACTCCCCCCCATTTAGGTTTTCTGCACTCCAGGTTCCGTGGAGGCACACCACCACTCGCTCTACTTTTGTCTTTTGTGTTGGTTTTGGTTGGTTCCCACTGCCTTTCCACACTTTGACTCACATCTGGAGCCCACCGCGAGGGGTGGTTATTCCTGGATCAAGAACCCTGCTCACTCAGCCTGTTGAAACTTGTCTCTAAGAAACCACTTGATATCTCATTACTATGTCATCCACCATCCCCACTATCTATCCTCCTACATCGTCAGCAGTTCCAGTGGCTATGGCTGCTCCCCCTGCTCGCTCTGTCCTCACTATGCCCTTGCTTGGCATGAAGTCTGCCCCTGAATTATTCCAAGGAGACCATACCCATGTTCGCTCCTTCTTGGACCACTATGAACGCCTCTGTGCCTACCACAATGTCACTTCTGACCAGGAAATGGTCGAGTCAATCCTCCAGTACTGCAATGCTCATGTTAGGGAGATTATCGAAGGAATGGCTCACTATTATACTCCTGATTGGGCTAACTTGAAGGCTGATCTCCTCAAGTACTTTGACGCTGATCTATCAGATGAAAGGTTCTTTGAAAGGCATCTCAAGAGCTTTGCTTTGGAGTCTAGGATGCAGCCCATCATGACACTTCAAGACTTTAGGGCTTACAACCGTGGCTTCATTCGCATTGGAGGTTGGTTGAAGAATAAAGGAAGGATATCGGTTGACGAATATAATCGCTACTTCTGGGCTGGTTTGTCCCCAGTCTTTCGTGGCTTGGTTGAAACTCGTCTCAGGACAAAGGATCCCAACCTTGACATCAGCAGGCCATTCCCCTATGATGATGTATGCCAGTCAGCTGAAGAGGTCCTTCGCCGTGATCGCTTTGATGCAGATGACCTTGACTTCCTTGGCCCTCGTGCTGCCCCTGCTCCTCAGGCCCAGCCTAATGCTTCTCATCGCTCAGATGGGAGAGATGACAGTGTTCGCCCTCTGCTCCCTTCCCATGAAGCCAGAAGAAACCTTGAAAGTTTGGAGAAGGAAGGTCCTACTGCTCGCAAACAAGATGAGGTTGAGACCCTAATCAAGTCCCTCTCTCGCATGTCACTCAATGACCCAGACTACTCCCTCCTCTACTATCGTGCTATCAAGATGGATCCTGATGCTGCAAAGGTGCTTCGTGCTCCTTCCCTTCGTCCTGCTCCTGCATCTACTCCTGCATCCACTGCCCCTGCTGCTACTTCCTCATCCCAGTCCCGTCCTGCTAGAAGGACCATCACTTGTTATGGCTGTGGTGTTGAGAGTTGCCAGGCCATTAATGATCTCATTCAGAAGGGTTCTTTGGCATGTGATGAAAACCATCGGGTCATCTACCCTAATGGACAGCGCATCTATCGCAATGGAGAAGAGACTATCCTTCAAGCCTATGAACGCACTAAAGCTGCTGCTCAGCCTGCCAATGCAGTTCGCTTTGTTATCCATGAAGAGGCCGAAGAAGAGTCTAGTGCCGAGATTTATGAGTTGGAAGAAGAACCCCTTGTTGCTGCTGTGGATCGCTCTAACAAGGTTACCAAAGAGAAGAGAAAGGCTGTCTTTGACAGTGTCCTTGTCCCACCTCGTTCGCATGGCAAGGAGAAAGAGACTCAAGAACCAAAGCCCTCATCCTCTGCATCCATCCCTGCTCCACAGAAAGTACCACTTGCCCCTGCCTTCGTGCCAGTAGATGTCCATCCCACTGTCTTTGATGGAACTAGAGATGATGCTGTCATGGAAGATGCCACTGTCCCAAAGCCATCTGGTCAAGCCACTGATTCTGCAGACAGGTCTAAGAAATCCAAGCTCCCTCCTACCACTTCCCTGTCTTCATCACTTTCACAGTCTGCCAACTCTAAAGCCATTGTAGAGCGCATTCTTTCTACTCCCTTGACTGTATCTGTTGGGGAGGTCATTGGATCATCTAGGGATGTTTCTCAGCACCTTCAGGAGCTTATGCGGTTCAAGAGACAGCCCCTGGCTCAGCCTGTCAAGTCTGTTACTGCTGTTGAAGGAACTCCTCCTGCATCCTCCTACTTGGCCTTGACTTCTAGCCCCCTCATCACTATCAATCTGACTTGCAATGGCCGTCGTGTAACAGGTGTCATTGACTCTGGATCTACCCTCAATGTTGTTCGTGCTGGTGTAGCCCAGTCAGTCATTCGCATGCCCATTGATATGTCACAGACCATCAATATGCGAGATGCAAAAGGAGGTATCTCTACTCTGAAAGGTCTGGTACAGGATGTCCCTCTCTTCTGTGGTGCTGCCAGGACTTGGACCAATCTATTTGTCGCCCCAGACACTAATGCAGGCTTTGATCTCCTCCTTGGTCGTCCTTGGGCTCTTGGAAACTCGGTTAGCATTGTTGAAAGAGAGTCTGGAACTTATGTTGTCTTTGGAGCTGATTCAGATCGCCCCCTGGAGATGTGTGTTACTGAAGGCCAGCTTGGATCTGTTGCAGATACTCTTATGGCGACTCTAGAGCCTGTCCATTCTCAGCAAGAAGCCGATGAACCTATGAGAGATGTAGCAGTTGGTACCCCTCATCGTGTTTCACCCATTGTCTTCGCTCCACCCCCATCAACTTCGCAGTCACCCCCTCAGTCACTTGATTCTACTCTGCTGTATCCTGAATCACCCCCAGATGGGTTTGATGTTGCCTCAGCCTTTCCTGTGTTCCATCCCATTCCAGTCCAAGCATTCCCACCTCCTACCAGTCCCTTTCCTTTGGAGTTTGTTGGTCAGCTTACCCAGGAGTTACAGTCCACTGATGTGAGTGGATTGGAGGATAATCCTACCCTTGCCCAGATTCGTCGCCAGATCAGAAGAGAAGAGCGCCAGTCACTTGTCTCACTTCTTACTAGCCTTGCTCATCGCACTCCCCATCTGTCCTCCCTTTATCTCGACTCAAACCATGCACTTGCTGGAGAAAGAGGTACTGATGAATCAGGAGTCTACTTCCAAGACTTCCTTATGCTTGATGTTCGCTTAGTCCGACAGGTTCCTGCCCCACTTGAGCATTACCATGAGCTTGAAGGTTCTGCCTATGTCAGGTTCTATCCTCGTCTACTCCCACAGGCATCTCCCACTCAGAGCAATGCATCTCCACCTCCAGACCTGCCATCTAACTCGAGTCTACCTGCTTCACATGTACTTTCCAATGGCATTACTGCTCCGCCTCAGACTCCCTCTCCCCCATCCCCAGATCCAGTTATCATTCAGGAAGAGCCCACCAATGGTTCCCACCAGGCATCACTTCTGTTCTGTAGAGACACTGTCACTCCAGACTCTGAAGCTACATTCTCCATCTTCAATACTTCCTACTGTGGTTCAGTTGCCCCTACTTCCCATGATGCTTGCCATGACTCTCAGTCTGCACAACTCGGCGACGAGTTGCGCAGGGATCCATATGCACCCAGTCCATCCACCCGTCATCAGTCTGCACAACTCGACGACGACTTGTGCAGCCATGTGCAGTTGTCTGGTTCATCCTCGGATATAGGTCATGACTCTCAGTCCACGCAACTCGTTGACGAGTTGCGCATGTCCCACCACTTGTCCAGTCTATCCCCAGATATACCCACCACACTTTCGCCACTTGACTCTGATATGTTCAACACTAGTGTTGGCTCTCGCTTCTATCTGCCTAGCCCATCCTTGCTTCAGTCTGCACAACTCGACGACGACTTACGCAGGCATCAGCATTCATCTAGTCCAACTCTTCCTATGCCATTACTACCCTCAGCTCCCCAAGCCATATCTAATGCTGCTGTTGGTGAAGAGTCAGTTGCCATGCCAGAGCCTTATAGCAATGTTGTCATGTGTCGTACCCCAACTGGATGGATCGCTCATTTGCAGGAAGCTGCAGAGGACCATTCAGGTGATGTGGATGAAGAGGACCCAGATGCATTACAAAACTCCAGTCTTCATGTCCTTGCCAGTGCAGTCAGTTTTGCCTCAGCCTCAGCTCATCCTCCCCCTTTCGAAGCGGTTTCA
This sequence comes from Pisolithus tinctorius, assembly GCA_024663395.1. Classification (NCBI taxonomy): domain Eukaryota; kingdom Fungi; phylum Basidiomycota; class Agaricomycetes; order Boletales; family Pisolithaceae; genus Pisolithus; species Pisolithus tinctorius. Next base: position 26,534 of record JANFAH010000153.1, read on the forward strand.
TACCCAGACCACTTTCCTGCTTCCACTTCCTCAGGTTCAGCTCAAGACAGGTCCAATGATCTTTTCAGATGTGTTCCTCCACTTTCTCCCATATCTCATCGTTTATTTCTCCAGCTCTTTGAAGATTGATTCATATGTCCCCTCTTGTACTTATAGTTTCTCTTGTTCTTCGTCTGCTCACTTTGACCGAGAAGTCGTTAAACTCCTAAACCCACAGATATTGTTTCTTTGCTCAGATACTCCTGTAACATCACTTACTATGCCTCCTTCAGTTTCAAGCTTCCAGAGCTCCTTTTATCTTGATGTCTTCTCTTCTTCATTATCTAATCCTTCAAAAGCACCAGATCCCCTTCTTATTCAGAAAACTGAAAAACAGCTTCATTTTTACTATTCCCTGTCTGACTTTCTTGATTTGTTACATTTTAGAAAAGGCCTTGCTATGGATACAGAAGACTCAGCTGATGAAACAGATCAGCCGGTATATGGAGCGTACAAGCGCGTTGATCGTAAAGTCAAGCCAGTGCCTGGAGTTTATCCAGAGGACGCTCGAGTCCAGCGCCGGTTTCCAGAAGACCCTCTTGCATCACTCACACCTCTCACTTGTCACCCTCCTGTGTTCATTCCCACAAAGAAGCTTACTCAAGAGCGCCTTACCTCCATGAAGATTAACGCTGATGGCTTTCTCTGGCCAGAAGAGGAAAAACTTTTTTCGCATGTCATGAAGCTTAATGAGCGTGCCTTGGCGTTCGATGAATCGGAGAGAGGAAACTTTCGTTTGGACTACTTTTCGCCTTACATCATTCCTGTCCTGCCACATGAACCATGGGAGTTTCGTAACATTCCAATTCCCCCTGGCATACGAGAACGTGTCATACAGCTTCTTCGGGAGAAGATCGCCGCTGGTCTCTATGAGCCGGCCCAATCATCCTATCGCTCCAAATGGTTCTGCATTATGAAAAAGAATGGCAAGATCCGCATCGTTCATGATCTACAGCCTCTGAATAAGGTTACCATTCGAGACGCTGGTGTTCCACCAATATTGGACGACTTTGTGGAGCCGTTTGCCGGTCATCAATGCTACACGGTCTTTGATCTATTTTCAGGATTTGATGCACGCCAGCTCCACCCCGATAGCCGAGATCTGACATCCTTCATGACGCCTCTTGGCTTACTGCGCCATACTGCCATGCCTCAAGGCTACACCAACTCGCCGTCGGAGTTTCAGAATTGTACAGCTTTCATTCTACAGGACGAAATCCCTCATGTTGCCAATGTTTTCATTGACGATCTGCCAGTCAAAGGCCCTGCAACCCGTTATGAAGATGCTGATGGCAATGCCGAAACGTTACCCGAGAATCCCGGCATACGTCGCTTCATTTGGGAACATGCTGTAGACGTGCATAGAGTCATGCATCGGTTTGCTCATGCCGGCGGAATGTTTTCTGGCTTGAAGTCTCAGATCTGCCAGCCTCGTGTTATCATTCTTGGTCAAGCATGCCATCCTCATGGTCGCTCTCCTGACGACCACAAGGTGAAGAAGGTTGTCAACTGGCCAACGCTCGCTATGCCCAAAGATGTTCGCTCATTCCTAGGTCTCTGTGGTACTGTTCGTATCTGGATTGCGAACTACTCGCAGTTGGCTCGCCCACTCGTTGACCTCTATCGCAAGAATGCTCCGTTCATTTGGGGTCGGCCCCAGCAAGATGCATTTGATGCCTTGAAGCTCGCCGTCTCGTCTGCTCCTGCCCTTCGCCCCATTGACTACTCATCTGACTTGCCGGTCGTTCTTTCCGTTGACACCAGTAACGTTGCCATTGGATTCGTTCTCTCTCAGTATGATGAAGAAGGTCGCAAACGTCCTGCTCGCTATGGTTCACTCCCCATCAATGAATGTGAATCTCGCTACAGTCAGCCTAAGCTCGAGCTCTATGGTCTCTTCAGAGCGCTTCGTCACTACCGTCTATATCTCTATGGCGTTCGTCATCTATGGGTAGAGGTTGATGCGAAGTACATCAAAGGTATGCTCAATGATCCAGATCTTCAACCTAACGCTACCATCAATCGCTGGATCGAGGGTATACTTCTCTTTGACTTTAAGCTCATTCATGTCCCTGCCGTTCGTCACTGAGCCCCAGATGCCCTTTCCAGACGTCAACCTACAGAAGAGGAGTATGAAGAAGGCGAAGCTGATGCAGAAGAAGCTGATGAGTGGTTGGAGAATATTCTTTTTACAGATGCCCGTCCATCTTCGGTCAGCGCAACTCGTCGACGACTTGCGCATGAATCCACATATGCCATTACCCTCCCGTCATTCCTTTCCAGTGATACGTCTCAAGATGTCCTCTTACGTCGGGTCCTACACTTCCTTCATACTACAGAACTTCCCCCATTCCCTTCCAGTACTGCTCGCAAGCGCTTCATTCGCAGATCCCTCCAGTTCTTCCTTCATGGAGACCAGCTCTTTAAACGTCGAGGTCCCCATCCTCCAGCCAAGGTCATCTTTGATCCCCATCTCCGTGTCCAGATCCTTGGTCATGCTCATGAAGAACTTGGTCATCGTGGAGTCTTTGGAGTCTTTCATACAGTCAGACAGCGCTTTTACTGGCCTCAGATGTACCAAGACATTGCCCATCATGTCCGCTCTTGCCATGAATGCCAGATCCGAAGCACTCGTAAAGCAGAGGTTCCCATCACCATTTCTGCTTCCCCCAGAATCTTTATGAAGGTCTATGTTGACGTCATGCTCATGCCCAAAGCACGTGGTTATCGCTATCTTGTCGCAGCTCGAGATGATCTTTCCCTCGCTGCAGAAGGTCGTGCTCTTCATCATGCCAATGCAGACAGTCTTGCTAAATTCTTCTGGGAAGAAGTCTTCTGTCGTTATGGTGTTATTGCCCAGGTTGTCACTGATAATGGCAGTGAGGTCAAGGGCGCCTTTGAGAAACTCATGAAGCACTACTCCATTCCTCAGATTCGCATCTCCCCATATAATTCCAAGGCAAATGGAGTTGTGGAACGCAGTCACTTTGTTATCAGAGAAGCTATCATCAAAGCTTGTGAAGGAGATCTTTCGCTTTGGCCGTCCAAGGTCCATCATGCATTCTTCACAGACAAGGTCACTACTCGTCGCTCCACTGGATTCAGCCCCTACTTCCTGCTACATGGTCTTGATCCTGTCCTGCCTTTTGATCTCTTCGAGTCTACCTATCTCGTTGAAGGATTCTACTCTGGAATGTCATCTCAAGAGCTTCTCGCACTTCGCATTCGTCAGTTGGAAAGGAGAGAAGAAGATATCGATGCCGCTTTCGCTACATTGCAGAGGTCTCGTTTATGCTCCAAGGGTCAGTTTGAGAAGAGGTATGCTTTACAGTTGATGAAGTCAGCTTATGAGCCAGGAGATTTGGTATTGGTTCGCAACACGCAGATAGAGAAGGAACTGGATCGCAAGTCAAAGCCACGCTACCTTGGTCCCTATGAGGTTGTTCGTCGCACCAAGGGAGGCTCCTACGTCCTTAAAGAACTCGATGGCACCATTTCTGCTCGAGGCGTCGCAGCGTTTCGACTCATTCCTTATTATTCTCGCCACACTCCCTTACCCAGTGTTATGGAAGAAGAAAGAGATGAAGAAGAAGATAATAACAGCAGTAACGATGACGACAGTGATGATGATGACGATGATGAAGATGAAACAAACAATGAAGACAAAGACACCAATAATGATAACGACTACGACTCAGACGACTATTCATGATCTTTTCATTTCCTTTTCATTTCCTACGATACTGATTGCCTGTCATTCCCTCATTCGTTTTTTTTTGTTTTCCCTGGGTTCCCTGCATTGGTCGCAATCGGGGACGATTGCATTTCTTCTTGCCGGTGGATGTCACACACCAAAGGTGTTGTGGACATGGTTACAGCTGACTCTGCCTAACTCGTTGACGAGTTGCGCACAATGCCCGTGCATGCAAATGAAGACTAAAGGCCTCATGCGTAGAAAGACTGTTGGACGTGAACAGTCATCCTTCACACAAGAACGAGTCGTCAGTGCTAAAGAGAAAAGAGGAAGCGAGTTAAGCGCACATTAAAGGTTTTAGCGCCCGTGTACGGCATTCCGGTTTCTGTCATATCTCCGCTGTTTCCAAAGATATCAACTCGGTTCGCATGCTCGCTTAAAGTGCTCAGCCCCACGATTCTTCCTTCCAAATTTGGAGAGGATCCTCGCACCCTGCGTGTTTCTACAGCACTCCATCCATCAGACGCTCATTTCGCTAAGTCCATCAATCATGGCCACCTCTTCGTCAGTCATCTCACTTGTCTCATTTGCCAGAGACAGTGGCTACGTATATCTGCCAGGCATTCCCACCAGCTTCCGTCCTGAAGCCCCCTGGTTCATCCCGTCATTGTCAGCCCCGTCTCGTCCCATGCAGCTTGGTCAGCGTGTTCTCCTTGTCAGTATGACTTCCAGAAGGACGTTCTTTGGTCGCCTCAGGTCTGTCACTCGGTTAGAAAGGTCTTATGTGGTCGTTTCAGTCTCCCCAGTTGACGAAGCATATGGATCGTTCCTCCCTGCTCCCTGCACCATCTTTATTCCAGTCTCGTCCATCATTCTTCCCGCATTGCGACAGCTGCAGTATAATCTACTGTCCTCCAGCCTCCCTGATCGCATTCATGACGAGTATGACATGCATCTTGCCTTCCTACTGCAAGATCCAGCAGAAGACGTCCCCCCTTCTCCTCCTCCTCCATCAGAACCCCGTCCATGAAGTTTTTGTTAACTTCGCTGAGAGGATGAAAGGGTGGGAGACGCGATCGCGTATGCTCTCATTGCCCCACAGACCCCCAATGCCCTAGCCCCCTTTGACGCCTGACTCATGCCCTTCAATTCTGGAATTAATACTTCCCTATCTGGAAACACCATCCATCTGTCATGCCATCTTTGGATCTAGAGATGTCTCCGCCGAGATCTGACTTGCATCGCCACCCCCTAATGTGATATCAGTGCGCTTACTCAGTTTCTGACTCCGTTTGACTCATTTTGTGATATTTTGACTATCCTTGACTTGTTCATTGCCAATACTTACCAATCTTCTTTGCTTGCTTACTTATCATTTCTCGCTTACTCATCATGATTACTCAGTCCTTACTCATTACTTACCAAGTGTTTGTGCCTTGTTTGTCACAAGCAGTGCTCCCCCCTCAGTATATAAACCCCCGTGTACTTAGCTACCCACAATCAATCAATCAAGAAGCAATCCAGAAGTCAGCTCAGCTCAGCATATCTCGTCGTTGACAGTTGAGGCTCATTCGGAAGAGTCTATCTGTCTTCATTTATATCATTGGTAGTTGAGGCTCCATCAAGGGTCTATCTACCTCTATTCATCATCAGCAGTATCATCAGTGCTTAGTCAGCAACCTCTTGAGCACATCCTATCAAAATCCATTTACTCCCAAGTCCTTTCGGCTGAACACCCCTGCTCTGTTCAGCATCCCCTCCTCAGACATCATCCATTCATCTACTCCTGCGTAACTTGTCGACGACTTGCGCTAGGAGCACCTGCCATTGAAACTCCCCCCCATTTAGGTTTTCTGCACTCCAGGTTCCGTGGAGGCACACCACCACTCGCTCTACTTTTGTCTTTTGTGTTGGTTTTGGTTGGTTCCCACTGCCTTTCCACACTTTGACTCACACCGGGTTGAGACTGGACTGGAGACTGAAGTGGGCGCGAGGCCAGGGGAACAGAGTCAGGGGTAAAGACAAAGGTACAGATGAATGGACTGGTTGGACTTAGCGACTGAGTGTCATATCCATGACTCCCAGACTCGGACTCAGCCCAGTCCAGACCCCTAGCCCCTATCTCCAGTCAAGTCCAGTCCTAGTCCAGCCTAGAAAACCCAATCCTGGCCCTAGATAACTCAACTCCAGCCTGCATAACTCAGGTCCGGTGTTTTACCCCTATCTCCGGTCCATTTCAGCCTCCCGGCCTTGCGCTGCTCCACCCCGGTCCTCCCAGGTCTATGTCCGGGTCACCCGGACATAACTCCGGTCTGTTTCCCTTTGTTTGTACTATATTTAGTCTAGCCCATTCATCTGACTTTGCTTACTGTACAATCCTGTGTCTGACCCCGGTATGCCGGTCACCTGGACTTTGGCTATTAGCCTCGGCACAGCCACTATGGCTATCCATTCTCTTGCTAATCTTCTTGCTAATAGCTTATTAACAAGTCCGGCTTCATGTTCTTTACTCCGGACCGGCCTCATGTATTTAACCCCTGTACATACTTTGTAGCACCCGCAGTCAGAATATCAACTTAGTATTACCCTCAACTCCGTATTACCCCTCGAGTCTACTCTATAGCTAAGGCTGAGCCTTAAGCTATCCCCAACCCCTGTCCCGGACCTCTCCCTGGCTTGCATAAGGGTACAGCACATAAGCTGAGACCAAGGGAGGTGGATCCAACCCCGGACTGGCTTCCCCTTGTGCACACTCCAACACCGGTCGGTTTCCCACGCTACCGGTCTTGTTCCCGCGCTCCCGGTCTTAAGTCCGGTCCTCCGGACTTAGCCCCTAACCTCCGGCCTCAACTCCGGTCCAACTGGACTTGGCCCCTGTCTCTCGGCCTTGACTTTGGCCACTCGGACTTAACCCCTGTCACCCGGTCTTGAAGCCTGGTCACCCGAGGGTAAACCCGTACTTCACAGTATATTCTGACTCACACTTGTGCAAGTCACTTCATCATGTCTAGGTCCTGCTCTAGAGCCCCTACCCATGACCTTGCCCATTGGGACTCATCGGAATACCTCTCATCTGACTCCGGAGCCCAACCCGGAGATCTCTGCTAAAGCAGAGAGGTAGCTGGTGACCCTTGGCACTCTGCACACCCCTGGGTTGCATTACCCCTGACACTATGTCTCTAGTGGTCAAAACTTAATGCATCCATTCCCTTACTCCTGATCCCTTCCTGCCACTCATTTTCTCCTGACTCCGGACCGGCCATGTCAGCCCCTGAGTCGGACTCACCATCCGGACTCACTACCAACCTGGGTTCTTGCCTGAGCCCACTTCCAAGTCGGAGTTACCATCTGGACTTGCCCCTGAGCCGGCCTCATCAACCGGACTCACTTCTGTTAGCTCCCCCGAGCTACCTCTGACCCCTGGCTGGTCACCCCGGTCTTCACCACAGTCCTTACTTCAGTCATCCCAGCACTCTAGCCCAGCTGTCTTCGTCCAGTTCTACTGTACTGGACACTGGGATCACATCACTCATTTGACCTCCTGACTCCCTGATATTGGTCTTTGGACATCTGTGCACCTCCGGTGCAGCCCACAGGCCTGGACTTAGCCAGTCCTGGCCCTCAACACCTTCCCTGGTTCCCCATCGGCACTCGGCTTCAGCAGTTTTTGGGTCCGGTCTCCACCCTCGGCCTTTGCTACACCGGCCTTGGAGCCCTGGACCCCCTTTCCAGTCTCCGGAACTGTCTGTCACCGGCCTGTCTGGCCCTGGGTTGGCTTGTCCACACTCACTCGGACTTGTCTGAAGCCAGTTTGCCACTTCCCTCGGCCTCCTGCCCTTCGTTACTGGCCATTCTGGCCTCAGTCTGACTCAGCCACCTCACCCGGACTTGTCTAGACCTGTTACTAGGTCTTAGACCGGTCCTGGCTTTCCTCGGACTCTCCTATTCCTCTCAGACCCCTCCTGGGTCTCCTATCCCTTGTCCCGGTCCTGCACTAGTCACCTCGGCCTCGGGATGGTACTTGTCCTTTGGACTTGCACCAGGCCTCGGCTCTGGTGGTCTTAGCTAGTGCATGACACCTCCATTTCGGTCTAGGACTGGTCTGCCAGCCCTCTGGCCCTTAGCCCGGTCCTGACCTCTTTTCCGGCCTCACTTTTCACTTAGAGGCACCCCCTGGGCATGCTAGCCCTTTGGACTTGCTCCTGACCCCCGATTTTCGGTCTAGGACCGGTCTGCCGGTCTTCCGGCCCCTATCCCGGTCCCTGACCTCACTTCCAGTCCTTTCCCTGTCCTCTGTCCATCCCGGGATCCTAACCGGGTTAACAAGTTGGTAACTCTGTACTCTGGAAGCCAAAACCGGTGGTCTCGGTTGAGACAAAACAATTAGAGTCTACCCCAGGTTCCTAACTGGGTCAACAAGTTGGTACTCCGGTACACCAGAAGCCAAACTGGTGGTCTCAGTAGAGACAAATCAATTAGTGCGTTACTCTGTTCCCCTTAGCAGTCCCCCCTGGCTTGTCCTGCCAGGCCTTTGGTTTCACCCGGCTTTACAGCCCTGGTCCGGACTTGCCAACTCCGGTCCCCTTGTGGCCCTGGCTCGTCCTGCCAGTCCCTCGGCCTCAACCTGGCTTTGTAGCATGGACCAGACTTGCTAACTCCGGTCCTCCTATTTGTGTCCACTTCATCCCACCTCCGGATTCCCTTATGACCGGTCCTCTGAGTTCCAGTCTTCCCTCCTTCACTAGGCCTTGTCGGCCTGTCACCTCCGGACTTCCTTAGAGCCCCTGACCGGTCTTGCTGACTCCGGCTTTCTTTCTCTTTTCTGGTGTTCATCTCCAGGCCTCCTCATGGCTCCTGACCGGTCTGGCTCACTCCGGACTCGTTTCTTTGGCTGGTCTCCTGTCTCTGGCCTCCCTTGGCCTCTGATACCCCTTGGGTAGCTCTATGCTACTCCTCTGTCACTCGTTTGGCCTTCGGGCCTCTCCCTCCTCCCGGAACTACCCCTGTCCTCTACCCCAGTGCTATGGTCTTGACCTAGCACCTCTTTCCGGTCCTTGGTGGACCCGGCCTTGGTTCTCTCTCGGTCTCTGACCCCTGTTTAACCGGCCTTGTCAACTCGTTAGGAACTGAAGTATCTTGGTTGTAGGGAACCGACTAGCCCACTCAATAGGCACCCGTTGGTGGCCGAGTGTAGTGCAGTTACCTATCCCTGCCTAATACTAAAGTTTGCTAACCCCCCTGACATCAACCCCGCCTTGGAGCATGAATTTGCTTGCAAGACACCCTGGGCTTCGGCCCATCTGACAAACCCCCAACTCTGCCGGTCTGTTTCCCAGCTCACCCACTCGCCCTGGAACTTGTATGTTCGCGAGGCCCCTTCGGGTGCCAGCTGACCCCTCACCTTCCCCTAACCAACCATTGCCACTGTCACCCCACCATTGACTCCAGAACTCTAGTCCTACCCACTCTCCCGACTCCGGTCTTACCAGTTGTCTTTTGGCCTGCCGGTCTTCACTGGCCTTCTGGTTTCCTCTCGGGCTCTGGTTCCGGCCTTCATACCCTCACCTTTGACTCTGACACTCCTTACTATCCCTGTACCAGTCCGGCCTGCTCTGCCGGCCTTGTATCTCCGGTTTTAAAGCTTTTCCGGCCTTGAAAAAGCTTCCCGAAACTGGTCTTAACACCTGTTAAGCTGGTCTCGGCATTCTCAGTACTCGGACTTGCAACTCCGGTGGTAGTACTCCTACTACCTGTCCAGTACTCCTCTCGGTGGTCCTAGCCCACACCTTGTACCCCTGTAGACTTGGGAAGTCTACCCTAAGAGGGGGATAAGGGACCTCACTAGTGACCTACTCTCTTCCAAACTCCTGTCTGCTACCTCTCCAGTGCCCTCAGCACAACCCTGCTTGGTCCCTGAACACCGGTTCCCGGTTCCTTGGTCCAGTCCTTGCATACCAAGGCACTCCCGAACCACCTGCCCTGGGTTGCTCCCAGCCCCTAACATCTGTGTTGGTACTCCGGTCTCACTGTCTCAGTGGTCCTCGGCCTCAGTGGTTGTGTGTTCACCGGTCTCACCGGTCTTGGCCTCCTGTTGTCAGCCTTTTGGCTGGACAACCCCTAGGCCTCACCCGGTCTCCAGACCCCCTGAACCGGTCCTCCAGTGGCTTTTGGCCCTCGGGCTTCTTGCCACTGGAAAACCCACTTCCAACCAACTCTGGACACCCCTAAACCGGACTCAACACCCGGACTCACCTCCTGTTGACATCTCTAGGCCTTCGTTGCACCGGTCTTATGACCTGCTGGTCCCCGGTTCATGCCTAGATATGCTGGTTCCTCTGGTCCTTGTCCAGACCAAACTCTAGCTGTTGTAGACAGCCCCTAGTCCCTTGCTGACCTCCAGAAGCCCGTCCAGCCTGTTTCCAAGGTGCTCGGCACTTGGCCTTGCCACTTCCGGCCTCGGGTTCACACCTCACTACCCCTGGTTACCCCGGTCTCAGTGTTAGCCTGTCGGCCTACACTGTTTTGGCCTCCAGTTGTCAGCCCACCAGCTAGAAGGCACCTCAGGTCACCTCTAGCCACCCCAAACCCCTCCGACTCCTTCAGACCGGCCCTCAGCTGGTTGCTCCGGCCCAGCCCAACTCCAGACCGGTCTCCCTTTGGATTTCCGGCCTTACAGCCCCATCCAGGTCGAGACTGGTCTCCCATAGCCTTTCTAGCCCTTTTAGCCCTTACTGGCTCCCGACTGGTCCCCACCCGGCTTTTCTAACCCTCCCTGACCATTAGACCGGTCTCCAGTCGCCCCTTCCGGTCCTCTCTGACTCTCAGACCGGTTCCCGGCCTTCCCAGCCTTCTGTCCCCTTGACCGGTCTTTGGTTTTGCTGTTTTCTCCAGACCAGTCACTTTAGCACAACTGGCTCCACCACTCCCGGTCTTGGTCTCCAGCTTTTGCCACCCCTGGCCTGAGCCACCCTCGGTCTCAGCCTTCGGCTTTGACCCCTGCCTCTAGCTCCGGTCTCCTGTTTCTTTGTTATATGTTTTCTCAGTTTTCTGTTATCTGTTTTCTTTTCTGTAGATACACTTTCAGACCCCGTGACCCCCTGGAGCAGACCTTGGACCCAACCCAGCCTTCTCGGCACTTCTTGTGACCCTCGGTATCCCTGCAGTGCAGTCCCGGTCCAACTGGTGCATTCCTAGACCGGTTTTCCGGCCTTCTTGGCACCCACCTAGCCTTTGTGTCATTCCATTGTCACTCAGCAGCACACTGGTACACCCCTGGACCATCTTTTGGTCGTCCCTCGACCTCTCCGAACCTCTCGGCCTCCATGTTGCCCTGAACCAGCTTTGAAGCACACCTCCGGCCCTAGTGGTTCACCCCTGGTACATTAGTTGGACATTACCGGTCCCCTGTACATCTTCGGTCTCCGGTTTCCCCTGACCTGGCTCTGAAGCACACCCCTAGGCCTTACCTGGCCGTTCCTGACCTGCCTTAACCCAACTCTGAAGTGCAACTCTGGCCCCCCTGAAAACACTGGCTACAGCTTTCAGCTGTCTCCGGAAACCCCCATATAGCCGGTCTAATCACTTCCAGACTCGGCTTTGCCTTGTCCCGGCCTGCTGAACTGTCTGGCAGCCTCCTAGACCGGCCTCCGGCCTGTTTGTTGTTGCTTCTCCAGCCTCGGGTTCCCAGAACAGTCTTCGGACTTGACCCTTGCCCCCAAACCCGGCTTATGCTATTCCGGTCTGAACTACTGGACCTCCAGTCATTGCTGGCCTGTCTCCCAGCCCTCGGGCTCACCCTTGGCACTGTGTGTGCACTCGGACTCACTCCTAGTCATGGGACCTCACTGCATAACCCTCTGAACATATTTCCCTATGGAACCTCAAGGGTTCGGTTCCTAAGAGGGGGATACTGTCATATCCATGACTCCCAGACTCGGACTCAGCCCAGTCTGGACCCCTAGCCCCTATCTCCAGTCAAGTCCAGTCCTAGTCCAGCCTAGAAAACCCAATCCTGGCCCTAGATAACTCAACTCCAGCCTGCATAACTCAGGTCCGGTGTTTTACCCCTATCTCCGGTCCATTTCAGCCTCCCGGCCTTGCGCTGCTCCACCCCGGTCCTCCCAGGTCTATGTCTGGGTCACCCGGACATAACTCCGGTCTGTTTCCCTTTGTTTGTACTATATTTAGTCTAGCCCATTCATCTGACTTTGCTTACTGTACAATCCTGTGTCTGACCCCGGTATGCCGGTCACCTGGACTTTGGCTATTAGCCTCGGCACAGCCACTATGGCTATCCATTCTCTTGCTAATCTTCTTGCTAATAGCTTATTAACAAGTCTGGCTTCATGTTCTTTACTCCGGACCGGCCTCATGTATTTAACCCCTGTACATACTTTGTAGCACCCTCAGTCAGAATATCAACTAAGTATCTCCTGATAACCTCGTCTTGGCCTCGGACTCGGACTGAGATCCACGCAAGGGAATAGCGCTGTACCCTCAGTCGCTAAGTCCAACCAGTCCACCCACCTGTACCTTCGACTTTACCCCTGACTCCGACCCTTCGGCCTCGCGCCCGCTTCGGTCTCCGGTCCGGCCTCAACCCGGACAACCCGTACTTGACACTGAGGATACAGTGCTATTCCCTTGCATGGGTCTCAGTCCGAGTCCGAGGCCGAGGCGGGGTTATCAGGAGATACTTAGTTGATTTCAGACTAAGGAGTACAGGCCGAGTAACTACGAGTTTATATACCAGAAGTAACTATAGTACGGAGACCGGTAATGCCGGTCTCGCAAAGATTGCTAAGACGATTGGTAAGGCAAGTATTAGTAATGCATGACTAAGGTAACAGAGACCAGGACAGGTAGACCGGGGACAGGACCGGGGACAGGACTTAACCGAAATGACATGCACTGCAAAGCAGTGCTTACCATGCTAGACCAACTGGGGACAAGAGGACAGGTGAGGCCGAGGCCGGACTGAGTGAGTGCGAGGCCAAGTCCAGCCGGGGTCGAGACATGGCTATGACACCACCCAGCCTGTAGAATCCCCTAAAAACATGAATCCCACCTCGCTGCAACTTCTGCAACTACTCCTGTGTGCACGGCTCTCCTCCACTGAGGGAAGGACAACCCCCAGACACACACTCTGGGTTGTGCACCATCACTAAGCATCGACAAGGGCCCAAATTTACTGACTCTCAGCCCTGGCTGGAGTACAGGAAAGCCCTGGACGTCAACAGGTTTCCCGGACTAACCTTAGTGCCTAGGTATGACCTCCTCCCTCAAGATGTTGATCACTGCCAATGCACATGCCTGGGCGCTGCTGGACGGCAACTCCAGCCCTTCTTGAAGGGCTAGTCACTCTTCAGGTAAGGTAACTACTGACCACAAACACAAGCGCACACACAGATAACAACCCCAGTTCTTTTTCCAACAATGGCCTCCCTTCCGCTCCCAGTTCTGGAGAGGGTGCCGTGACTTCAGCTGCCAGTCCCACCCTCAATGAAGGAACTGGGAATCTGGGCAGATCCTCGGTGAGTGGTCGCATATACACCACTACCCCACCAGACCATAGTGAGATACCTCATTACATGACTCCTGGAGTCACGCCCTCACAGGCACATTCTGTACCAGGGCAAAATGATGCCCCAGCGAGCGGAGGTCATCACCTGACCATTGAGAATCCCTCTCACAGGCCCCCAGGCTGACGCAGGCACTCCCCACCACATACACAAAGTGCTTGCCTTTGCATCACTGCCCCTACTCCCCAGACAGCACACCACAACCCCGGTAAACACATATGATCAAGTATCAAAATAGTCTCCTTGAACATGAAAGGCCGCTTCCACAATGGCGAGGATAAGTGGCTCCATATCAACCAGCAGATGAGAGATGATCGAATAGCAATTCTAGCTCTACAAGAAACTCACCTGAGTACAACCCAAGCTGACTCTCTGAACAACCTTTTCACTGACACATTACTCATGATCGCTAGCATAGACCCTAACCACCCATCCACAAAAGGAGTCACAATCGCCCTCAACAAGCGTTTGGTGAAAACAAACGACGTCAACATCCATGAGATAGTACCTGGAAGAGCAATCCTGCTATTGATGCCCTGGTACCAACAAGAGTGGCTCAACCTACTTAACATGTACGCTCCTAACGATCCATCTGAAAACCAAAGCTTCTGGGAAACGATACATGATAGCCTTCTGAACCTACCCCAACCAGATGTCCTCCTGGGAGACTTCAACATCATGGAGGATTCCATAGATAGACTTCCGGCACACCCGGACTATGCCAATGCCATTAACTCCCTCAGAGCTCTCAAATCTCATCTTAATCTGCAAGATGGATGGCGCCAAACCAACCCTTCTGACATAGCCTTCACATACACCCAGTCCGCTAGACAAGGAGGAAGAGCCTCTCGCATTGACTGTATCTACACCCTCGAGAGCGTAATCCCCTTCTGCAAAGAATGGTCAATAACCCCATCCGCCATGCACACCGACCATGAGATGGTCTCAGTCCACCTCTCGAAACGCAGCCTCCCCTTCATAGGCAAGGGCTGCTGGACCCTCAACCCAACCCTTCTAAAAGACAAGAGCGTCCAAATGCAAATCTTGAAAGAAGCAGTGAAATTCTCTCGTGAACTTGACGCTTACAACCCACCCTCCCGCTGTCACACACCAAAGGTATTTGGTGAGGTGGACATGGATGTAGCTGATGAATGGAGATGAAGACCATAGCCCTCATGTGAAGAAGGACAGCCAGAGATGTTGGCAGTCATCCCTCGCACAAGAACAAGTCGCCAATGCCAAAGAAAAGGAGGAAGTGAGTTAAGTGCCAATAAAATTCTTAAGTGCCCATGTACGGCATTCCAGTTTTCGACGTATCTCTGCCAATTCTGCAGACACCGAAACCATTCCCACACTCGCTTGTAGTGCTCAGCCACGCGATCCTACCTTCCAAAATTGGCAAGGATTTGCACACTCCACATGTTTCTACAGCACTCCTGCCAAGAGACGCTCATTTCGCTAATTCTTCTGATATGGCTGCCTCCACATCAATCATTTCGCTTGTCCCCTTTGCTAGGGACCATGGCTACATATATCTACCAGGAGTTCCTACTAGCTTCCATCCTGAAGCATCCTGGTACATCCCATCCTCATCTGCCCCCTCTCAGCCCATCCAGCTTGGACAGCATGTTATTTTTGTCAGTATGACCTCTAGGAGGACATTCTTTGGTTGCCTCAGGTCTGTCATTCACTTGGAAAGGTCTTATGTGGTCGTTTCAGTATCTCCAGTCCAAGAAGCATATGGATCCTTCCTCCCTGCTCCCTGCAACATCTTCATACCAGTCTCGTCCATCATTCTTCCAAAATTGCGACAGCTACAGTATAATCTACTGTTCTCCACTCTCCCTGATTGCATCCATGACAAGTATGATGCACATCTTGCCTCCTTATTGCAAGATACAGCAGAAGATGCTCCCCCTTCATCCTCTCTTCCAACAGAGCCTCATTCATGAAGTTTTTATTTGCTTCACTGAGAGGACAGTAAGGGGGGGAAAGTTGCGATCCCTTATGCTCCTGTCACCCCACAGACCCCCAAAGCTTGACCCCTGTTGACATCTGACTCACCCTGTCCACTTTTGGATGTACTATATCGGCATCAGATCAGCGCTGCCTCTCTGTCATCCCACTTTGGCCCAGAGGCGATCTCTTTGAGATGTGACATGCACAGCCTCCCCCTAATGTGATTCCAGTGTGCTTTCCCAGTTTCTGACATTACTTGACTCATACTTTGACATTCTGACTGTCTTTGACTCACCTATTGCCAATACTTACCAATCTTTTGCCCTTGCTTACTGATTTTTCGCTTTTTGGCTTACTTATCCTTACCAATGCTCACCAATGCTTTCTAAGATGATTACCCACTGCTTACATTCCTTACTCATCAGTTACCAATCACTTACCAAGTGTTTGCACCTTGTTTTCCATAGGCAACACCCCTGTACTGTATATAAATCACTGTACTTAGGTAGCTAAAAAAAAAAGAAGACATTAGAGAGCCCCTCTTGCTTGCATTTTATCATCATTCAGTAAATCATTCAGCAGCTTCAATAGTTGAGACTTTATTAAGGGTCTAACTATCGTCTACTTCGCTTATTATCGTCTATCATCAATCCACTTCGCTCCAAGTCCTCCCTGAGCTCAGTGCAGCTCAGAGCATCGAATTAAGTTGTCATCCATCCTTCTGTAGGCTGACAGCAGTCTACCCCATCACTTCCTCTTGCATTCCTGCTCCTTCTTCATCAGGAGCACCTCCAACCCTCAGCACTTGTCTTTGAGTGTTGTAGTTCGCAAAAACCCTCCCAAAGAACAGGTTCCACCATCTAGGTACTGCATAGGCACACCACCACTCACTTTCATTGTCTTTTGTGTTGGTTTTGGTTGGTTTCCACCACTGAACCTCACTTTGACTCACACCGCTCCACCTCTAGTAACCCCCAAGTGATCTTCAAGTCCTTTAAGGACATGATCATCTGCATACTATGCAACTGCGCACGCTCCATGATGCCAGCACTCTCCAAAAAGATAGATGACTTACAAGGTCAACTCCATGCAACCCTAAACGACCAAGCCCTTTGCGACAAAGCCAAACTCCTGATGAGTAGCAAACTCCGAGAAGACATAGCACATCTAAGACACTTAAGACATGCGAACATATGCGACCACTCCGCCCTCAGAGTGCATCTGGAGAGCGAATCTCCCACAAGTAAACTGTGGGCGAAATCTGGGAAGGACATCAAACTGAAAAGACATTATCATCAAACTACGTGACCCCTCGTCCTCGCCAGAAAACCCAAGATATTGCACATGGTCAGACGATATGGCTTCAATAGCTAAATCCTTCTACGACGACTTACAGCAATCTGACCTCCGCCCCATGGAGGAGCACTCTCGAGCGATGGATGAAGTCCTCACGAGCATCGAAGTCAGCATCCCTGCCGCTGAATATGAAGCAATGGATAAGTACATATCACAGGACGAGATAGACGCTACGCTCCGCAAGCTACTGTGTGGAAAGGCAGCTGGATGCGATGGTCTACCATATGAACTCTGGAAATGGCTGGCGGCGCCTCCTTTGTCAGAAGACGACAACTCCCCGGAACACAAGCCCACCGATGAGTTCTGTCTCTCAAAATGCCTGGAAATAGTTTTCAACGACATCCAAGAACACAGAGTCAACCCGACAACCAACTTCTCCAAGGGATGGATTTGTCCTCTTTACAAGAAAAAAGACAGATGAGAAATCACGAACTACAGACCAATAACTCTACTTAATACTGACTACAAACTGTTTACCAAGATACTTGCAATACGGCTAGCACATGCCGCTCTGCTGATAATCCATGAAAACCAAGCAGGCTTCCTACTGGGCCATAGCATCACTGACCAGATTCGACTCACACAAATGATCCTCCACTACGCTGAAGCCACCGAAGAAAACAGCGCCATAATCGCCTTAGACCAAGAAAAGGCATATGATAAGGTCATGCACGACTATCTATGGAAGGTCCTAGACAAATACGGCCTCCCCCTGTCCTTTGTCAATACAGTCCGGTCCCTATATAAAACAGCCGAAACGATAGTTATGATAAACAGAGAAGCCAGCCCAAGCTTCCAGGTCACTAGGGGAGTGAGACAAGGCGACCCACTATCCTGCCTCCTCTTCGACATTGCTATAGAACCTCTCACAGAGATGATCAGATGATCCCCCCTTACAGGCTATAAAACTCCTGGGGAAATACATCGCTCAGTAGTTTCAATGTTTGCCGACGACACCACTGTATACTTATCAGCCACAGACGATATAGAAATACTTAATACAATCCTTTCTATGTGGTGCTGCACCTCTGGTGCCAAATTCAACATAGATAAAACAGAAGTTATTCCAATCAGCATGCCAGACTACTGGCAGTCACTAATAACATCCTCCAAACTAAATCCTACATCCTCAGCCCTCCCCCCAAGCGTTAGAGTAGCCCGCAATGGCCAGGTGATCTGCATCCTTGGAGCATGGCTGGGAAACAACATCAATGAACCATCTATCTGGTCTCCCATCCTCGAGAAGATAGATTCAAAATTGTGAAAGTGGAACTCCCGGAATCCATCCATTGAAGGAAGAAAGACGATAATACAATGGACCATAGGAGCCATGACTCAATACCTAACCTGTGTCCAAGGCATGCCTAAAAACATAGAAATTTACCTTACAAAACGCCTGAAACTCTTCACCTGGGATACACAAGGTCAACCCAATGTAAGTTTGAAAATGCTATATGCCCCCATCTCACAAGGCAGGAAAGGAGTTCTTAACCTACAAGTACAAAATGAAGCAATAGAAATGGTCTGGCTCAAAAAACTCCTATCGCCTCACCCCCCAGCCTGGACACCTTTCGCTCATGAACTGCTGCGGATACATGCCACTCCATCCCCAACCTCAAAACCTAAAGCGAGAGTTAACTACTTCCTACAATCGTGGCCGATCGCCCCATCAAAACTACCCCCCATACTTAGTCATTGTATCACACTGGCCAGGAAATACAATTTAACTTTGGATGCACTATTCTTTCACCCAGCCTCGCTCGACCCCCTCCCGGTGTGGTTCCACACCAGTGCCCTCCTGAATCTGAAAAAGCTGAATAATTATTTTTATGCTCACTGCATTCGAGACCACCATAATGTAACAAACATAGGTGAAATTCAAACCCTAGCCAACACACCCTTCAATGACTCCCACCGATGCTTAGGATCTTGTGTCTGCAAAAGTTGCAACACTCTCCACGATACAGCCAGGTGCCTAAAACCGTTCAAATGTGTGGAGACAGCCTTGAACATAACTAGATGCATCCCCAAGAAATGGTCACCATCTCCCATTCCTCCTCGGAAGAATCCTGACCTGTCGCTAGACGAGATTGCTCAAAACTGAAGACTTCTGGAAGAAAAGGATGCCTTAACCTTCAACCCAGCACTCACTGAGGCTGGCCCCATTGAAAACTCCTTCCATATACTTCGCCCAGCAGAACCACAGACGAACTCCCCCGCGACCCAACTGCAGGCACCAGATGACATGTCTCACCCCACAGTTGAAATCTCATATGGTTTGATCCATAAGATTAATGATGACAGAGAAAAGGTATCCTGTGGTAGTGCCTTCTTCGCACACAAAGACCCCCAAAACCTTGCTTTCCGCATGATTAGCGACTGCGTGACGAGCAAAACCAGTATCCTGTGTGCTATAATAGAATCAGTCAGAAGAATCGACCACTTTGTCCCCATACTGGCCCACATCAGCTCGGAATCAATTGTTAGAAATCTCACTATCAACTTACCCAGAAACGAAGATAGTGACTGGTACAGCTGCGATGATGCCCACTTATACCGATCCATTGTAGCTATACTGCGTCTTCGTAGTGCCCGCACCCACCTCCAAGCCTGGAGTGCGAAGACCCCCTGCCTAAAACGATCAGCAGCATCTAGTCTGGCCAAAGAAGCCCTCACCCACCCATCCCTGACATCCTGTGATGTGTCTATAAACCCACACTTCTCCATCCAAGGATTACGTGTTGAAAGATCTGTAGGCTACCTCAGTAGTGAACAAACTACTGATGTATTAGATGTACCTGTAGGCTACTACAGGATGTCAGTATAGTAGAATACTGTAATATAAACAGACTTACCCTCAGTAGTGAACAAACTACTGAGGGAATACTAGTAGAAAATACTACAAGTAGGTGCGCTATTTTAGCTTATGTAAGCAGCCAAAACATCGCACAGTGGTCAAGTACCACAGGGGCACTTTATGTTCCAACATTATGACTGTCCACTGGATCACAGCGTACTTTTCACCGTGCCCTAATTATGCACTGCTCCACGAACGACCTAGGAACAAATAGGCAAACAAAAATAAACTTAGCCCTGACCCAACATGCCATGCGGAAGCTACGGGGCTCCACCCTGTCTGAAGTGGAGATCTGGAAAAGTATAAGAAACAAGGACATACCTAAAAATATCCGTAACTTCCTCTGGAAAAGCCTCCAAGGATGCTACAAAACTGGTGAGTACTGGCTTAAGATTCCGTCCTATGAAATGAGAGGTACCTGTGTATTCTGCGGTGAACCTGAATCAATGTCACACATTCTAATAGAATGTACAAGCTCACCTTTCCAGTCCATAATTTGGCCTCTAGCAGAATGCCTGTGGTTAATGCATGGAACCCAGTGGCCTGAAATAACCTTTGGCACCATTCTTGGTGCTGGCCTCGCAGTCTTCTGCAATTGCAGGAAAAAAGCGATTGGTGACTCCCGACTATTTACAATCCTAATCCTCGAATCCGCACACCTTATATGGAAACTAAGGTGTGAATGGGTCATTAATAAAGGCACTTTAGAGAGTACCCTGCCACCAGATGAAATTCATAATAAATGGATACATGCTATCAACCTAAGACTGAAATTTGACCGTCTCCAAACAGACATCAAGCAATATGGTAGCAAAGCCTTAAAGCAAGACACCGTTCTCAAAACCTGGAGCGGCATATTACTTAACGAAGAGAATCTTCCAGACAACTGGATTTGGAAGTCAGGGGTTTTAGTGGGTATTACACCTTGGCACCCTCCAGGGCATGGTAGGTAAAGCTACCAATGAGGTGGAGAGTCCCACACTACCTTAACCGGTGTGCATAAAGCATTTCCCCTGGGTGACATTATGGGCTTTCTATGGTTATATGATTTATGTTTTTTCTCCTTGTTTCAATAACCCCTGGGTGCAAACCCCAACTCCCTACATGCTACTAAGGGGCTGACTTAGTCAGCTGCCTTTTTAGCATTCACGTCCACCAAAAAAAAAAAAAAAAAAAAAATTTCCCCCCCTCTCTTTAGAGGGTGAGGACTTGCTCTTCGTATACCCTGCCATACTTGTCTTGTCGTAATCCACATTACTCGACTGCTAGTGGTAGCACTTTTGAGACATGAAAAGTTACTTGCACTGTACGGCATCTCTCAGTTTATCGATTCACTATTAGATAGACCTGCTGGACATGCAAGAATCCAAGGAGATATCATCTATCACAACACATGTGCCAAACCCAAGCACTTCTCCTTCACATGCCGCTCTCTAGCAACTGCCTCGGCCATCTCACATGTGATAGCCATGACCGTCCGTCCACTATGCTCCAGATCCTCAAGTCCATCCCCATCTTCCATTTTATCTTCCTCACCCACGCCACCATCACCATCACCATCACCATCACCATCACCATCCCGCCGGACAAGCACCCGTACTTCTCCAACCGCCCACACTCCGCTAATGCAAACGCCGCATCCTCGGCCCTCAAATTCGTAGCGTGGGCGATATCAGCAAGCGTACATCGTACCACGACGTCGAGTATTTCTCCTGCAAAATAATTTGTGAACAACTATGGTAGATTGCATACGATGAGAAAATTAATATTACCTTGGAGAAAAATTCGAGGACATGGTCGCGTTGCGAGTCTGCGTCGGTCAGGATGTAAAACAGGACTGTACGCAAGACGAAGATAACAGATTGACCAAGCACAGAAGGCGAGATAAGACGGAGAACTGACAGTTATGACAGTCGGAAAAGTGTCTTGATGTCGATGAAGAAATTGCCGAACGGGGGCAAATTTTGGCAGTACAGCTGGAATGCGTGGGTAGATATTGACATTCGGTTTCGGCTTCGATCGCCTGAGGCTGAAAGCTTTGAGATGTGGATGAATGAGCAATCGAGCTGGCAGTCATACCGTTTTGATTGCTCCACCGATCTCCCATATTGCACGTGCCCCACCTTTCTGACAGGAAGATGTCTTCTATCGCATTTCCGCTATGAACAACGAACCCCCCAAAGTTTGAGAATCGTCGAACCACTTCACGCACGCAGCCGTAACGAAACAGCACTCACGACATGCACTTCCTAAACCGGCCCCTCCGCCAACTTGAAACTCCGATCGCAGACCCACAGGACCGATTTCTCGCCTGCCAAATGTGACCAAACGTCCACATCATGGTCAAAACGGATCCGCACGTGCTTAGCCATCAGCATCAGCTCACGCAGTGCAATGTGAGGGAAGATGGAATTATTTGAAAAAACGGTGACTTCCTCATTCAGAACTGGTGTCCTCAGTGGGTGCAAACGATCAAGAGCTGGGACGGGATGAAAACGTTGCATCTGAACGAAACATACCATGCAGACGAACAGTTGGGTGTTAACCGTCCACGTGGGAACGAGACAAATGGGACATCTGAGCAATACCGACCACCTCGGGGCTGCATCGAATTGACGATAAGCTTTGAGTCACCTCGAACTTTAGCGACATGGATAGAGAATGTTTTAGAGCTTGAAGGAGAGGCTTCCGCCGGTGACCACCATCATCGTTGACGGCCGGCTAATGACTTAGCCGATCCGGACCACCTTTAGCGGGGCAAGTGTTTCTTAATCCACATGTTTTTCCAACGCGTTCCAGCAAGACTACCCTCTTCAGTATTCCTGCACTCCTCTTGTCGACCGACATCAGATTAAGCAAAGCATCAGCCAAGAGAGGTTTACCCGTCGTTACAATGACGCGCTCTTCAGCTTCAAGGACTCGTTTGTCTGCACGGGTGGGTGAGAGGCCACGGACGGAGTACCGTGCCCGCGCTGATGCATTCACTGTGGAGCACAAAGGAGGTAACAAGTGCCTCGACAGCGCCACCGAGTGTCTCATCAAAAATGATCGTGGATATCGTGATGCTGATTAGTGTCAGGAAGCGGTGGCCTAAATTGAGGGTTGGTGAGGACGCAGGCAGGT
>JANFAH010000154.1:0-48743 GCA_024663395.1 Pisolithus tinctorius
ATACAGGAAACATTATTTGAACAATATGACTAATTGCCATTCAAATATTGCAAGGCTAGTTTTCAAATAATGTTGCTCCCATAATTATGTAATTATATTAAACCAATAATGACACATATGCAAGAGATATTTTGATTGAAAACTTTGATTCCATAAGCATATTGCACAACACAAGATGTGAACATTACACAGATTTGATTTAAGATATTTCTGTCATTATGTCAAACACATTATTTTGAGGTTATTCAAACTAATGTTTACTATAATGTCATGAAATATGGTAAACATTATTGGAATTTGCACCTTGTGTGAGGTACATTATGTACACCTCTGTTACATACCCCCATAACCCAAAGGTTCATATATCAATGTCTGGCAGATATCCACCTGTGTCAGGTGGCAGAGTTGTAGGAGGAAAGTGTATACCATTTAGCTTCCACCATTGGATGTTACCTCACTTTGCCAAGGATAACTTCAGTTCAGAGGTGAGTGGATTGATGGAGAACCATACCTGTGTGGGCTGACCCTGCAGGAGTTCTGTTTTCATGCCATGGTTGGTCAAGAAGCTCTCATTGATACTGTTGTCAATGGTGGAGACAGGCTATATCCAATGATGTCTCATCAGGGTGCTGGATGTCATGGTTCACTATGGCAGTGTGGTGCATGATCCATTGGGTGACTTCATCCAGTTCATGTACAAAAAGATGGTTGGTGTGACCCAGGGCAGGCTGATACATATTGTCTTCTGCAAGAAAGGTCCTGCCATGTGTCAGGTCTTCACTGGTATACAAATGGTCATCAACTACTGGCTTTTCCATAATGGTGTCAGTATCAGCAATGGTGATCTATTGCTGGACTGAAAGTGACAAGCCTCATCACCAAAGAAAATTGCAGAAAGGACACAGAGGGTCCAGGAGATTATTGATGATGCATATCACAACCACTTGTAGGCCATGCCTAGCATGACTATCCTAGAATCCTTCAAAAGTATGGTTGAGTATGAATTCAACCTTGATTATGACCATTCTGGTTGATGTGTGCAGGAGCACTTGAAGGAGGACAACAATGTCTTGCAGATGTCTGTCTGTGTGGGCAGCAGAGTGGAAGGAAAGTGTATACCATTCAGCTTCCACCATTGGACATTACCTCATTTGTGCAGGGAGTTCAAGCACAAGTACTGTGTTGATGTTACAGACAAGAAGGGTGGCTTCCATGCTGGAGTTCTGCAGATCGGTATTGATTACTGCCCACTACATGCCTGTCAAGTTGTAAACTATCATTCACAATGCTGTTCAGATCTTCCACATTGACCACTGCAAGCCTAGCAACCTTGAACCAGGACACATTGTCAACAAAGTGCACCAACTCATGGAGAAGCTCCTGTCTGTGCTGGGTGACAATGAACTCAGCAGGAAAGGTTGGACCTCCTACACCTGCAGGCACACCTGTGATGATCATTAATTATATGTATGACACTCCTTGCATGCTTGTATTGATGTTGTTGTACTGCATGTACCACATCAAGGTGGGCACTTGTGGCATCCAGGGATGCCCAGAAGGCTTATGGTGTACTAGGTGATTGATGTCAAGGGTAGGGATCTGACATGTCAAGGATGGAAAATCTCCAACTTGACATGGAGAATCCCCAGTGGGCCATGGAGAATCCCCAGCTAGACCATGGAGAATCCCCAGCTAGACCATGTAGAATCCCCAACATGACATGGAGAATCTCCACCCTTGACATAGAGAATCACCAATGGGCCATGGAGAATCCCCAACATGTCATGGAGAATCCCCAGTGGGCCATGGAGAGTCTCTCACATGGCATGGAGAATCCCAGTGGGCCATGGAGAATCTCCAACATGTCATGGAGAATCCCCAGTGGGCCATGGAGAATCCCCAACATCACATGGAGAATCCCCATCCTTGACATGGAGAATCCCCACCCTTGACATGGAGAATTCCCACCCTTGACATGGAGAATCTCCAACATGGCATGGAGAATCCCCAGTGAGCCATGGAGAATCCCCAACATGACATGGAGAATCCCCACCTTTGATGTGGAGAATCTCCAACATGGCATGGAGAATCCCCAGTGGGGCCATGGAGAATCCCCAACATGGCATGGAGAATCCCCACACTTGACATGGAGAATCACCACAGGTCATGGAGAATCCCCACAGTTGACATGGAGAACCCCCACAGGCCATGGGTAATCTCCAACATGACATGGAGAATCCCCACACTTGACAAGGAGAATCCCCAACATGACATAGACTCAATCCCCAGCAGGACATGGAGTATGCACTTGGAGGATCACCTTCTTCGTCCTTTACACCAACTGCTGATATACCTTGTGGTGTTGTTAGTGTTTGAGCCCCTCAACAGTTCATTCTTTAATAGGACAATACTCTCTGCTTCATGTTCCTTGTCTCCATCCTCTCACACCTGTGTGATTTTCCTGGTGACATAGAGGAGATGGTAGTGTCCCAACTTCTGAAAATCACATAGTTTTTTCAATGGTATATTTGTTGACTTCATCATAGGAGTTTGTTGGTGTCCAAACTGTCCTCCATCATCTTGTTAGAGCAGCATGAGGGGCAGGGTGAGCTAAAGCACAGGGTAGGTTAGTTTGAGTGCATAAGGATGAGTGGAGTGTTTGGTCAGGGGGATGTTTCCTGAGAGTTAACACCCAGATGATTCTGATGTCATATGCAGAAGGTGTCATTCTACCTCCCCTTTCCTCTATCATCTGCCCTGCCCCTTTCTCCTCTTGTACCACTCACCTGCTGTCTGTTCTCCTCCATACCCCCTGCCTTTCAAGGAATCCTCCTAATCACCTAGGAATCCAATGCAAGTGCCATAGTTGATGGTCTCAAATTGCATCACTCTGTAAGAATGGCTTCCAACTTGCCATGGCTGGGGAAAATGGGTCTATTTAGCCTGGGGAAACCCTGAGTTCAGCATGGAAAGCAGGTCTATTTAGCCTGGGGAAAGCCCAGGATCAACCTGGCAAGCAGGTCTATTTAGCCTGTGGAAAGCCCAGGTTCTCCCTGGTAAGTGGGTCTATTTAGCCTGGGGAAAGCCCAGGATCAACCTGGAAAGCAGGTCTATTTAGCCTGGGGAAGCCCAGGTTCACCCTGGCAACTGGGTCTATTTAGCCTGGAGAAATCCCAGGATCAACCTGGACAGCAGGTCTATTTAGCCTGGGGAAATCCCAGGATCAGCCTGGAAAGGGGGTCTATTTAGCCTGGACAAAGTCCAATTTGGACTCCAGCTACCCTTTCATTTGATGTATAATATATATACAGTGGCTCACAAAATTGTCCCAATGTTTGCATGTTTTTCATTAATTATGGTGTAGCAAGTGAACTATCATTATTGAGTCCAAAGTGTTGGTGGATGGATTAAAGCAGCTGGTCATGGCTCTCTGATGAGCCATATCACATAATATTTGGATAGAAGCTGATGGCAGAATACCCAAATGAAAATGAGAGCTCATTGGGACAATTATGTAACTTTGTGATATACTGGAGATGTAGTCCTTGGGAACACATATAAAACATGGTGAGATGCTCACCAATGCTTACATAATGTATTACATGGTCTACTGAATGATTTGTCAACAAACAAACAATGCCAAACAGTGATTTTGTACCCCTAAGCCTCCTTGCTGCAACACAAGTCAAGAAATCACCATTCTGGCTCATCAGGGACATTCTGTCAGGGCAACCTCAGCAAATGCTGGTGTACACTATAGTATAATCAATAGAATATGCTATCAGCACCATTGGTCTCTTCAGAAACCTGCTGGAAGTCATTTCCTGCACTGTTTCCCCACCAATGCCCCATGTGTCCTGGAACCAATCAGTACTGTGAGAGCTGAAAACAATGTGGAGGTCCAATCTAGCATTCATCCTATCATAAACAAACCAATCACCCATTAACTAGTGCATTTCTGTGAAGGGGAAACTGGTATGGAGGTCAGGGTGAAGCTAAACCCTCTCTCACTCCAGGTAACATGGGAGGGATATGCTACTGAGCTACCAGGTTGCACATTCCTGGCCTTCTATCTGGCACTGGATATTTCCTTTAGTCTTATATGATCAAATAACTCCTTCCCAGTGATCCCCAGTTCAGCTCAGAGTACAGTCTGGCCAACCCTCCCATGATGCTGGGAGTGCCCAGGAGGGTTGTGCTTCACCTGAGCCTTCAGGCAGGCTTGTCTTCAGCTGTGATGTAGTAGTTAGTGGGTGATTGGTTTGTTTATGATAGGATGAATGCTAGATTGGACCTCCACATTGTTTTCAGCTCTCACAGTACTGATTGGTTCCAGGACACATGGGGCATTGGTGGGGAAACAGTGCAGGAAATGACTTCCAGCAGGTTTCTGAAGAGACCAATGGTGCTGATAGCATATTCTATTGATTATACTATAGTGTACACCAGCATTTGCTGAGGTTGCCCTGACAGAATGTCCCTGATGAGCCAGAATGGTGATTTCTTGACTTGTGTTGCAGCAAGGAGGCTTAGGGGTACAAAATCACTGTTTGGCATTGTTTGTTTGTTGACAAATCATTCAGTAGACCATGTAATACATTATGTAAGCATTGGTGAGCATCTCACCATGTTTTATATGTGTTCCCAAGGACTACATCTCCAGTATATCACAAAGTTACATAATTGTCCCAATGAGCTCTCATTTTCATTTGGGTATTCTGCCATCAGCTTCTATCCAAATATTATGTGATATGGCTCATCAGAGAGCCATGACCAGCTGCTTTAATCCATCCACCAACACCTTGGACTCAATAATGATAGTTCACTTGCTACACCATAATTAATGAAAAACATGCAAACATTGGGACAATTTTGTGAGCCACTGTATATATTATGGAGAAAACATTTTCTCCAACCATATCAAATTGCTGCTCTGGAGAATCTCCAGGAACAGTGGTGGAGAATCCCCAAAAGTTGGGAATTCCCAACAAAATGACACCTATTAGGTTAATACTTATATCAAAATCTCCAGACCTAATAGGTCTCCAAGGGGGGTTGACTGAAGTGCCTGCAGGGACTAAGAACAGCTGGCCATCACCATCAAATCCTGGATCATGCAGCCATCTCAGACTGGTAATGGGACCTTGCATAGTCTTGATGATTTGACCCAGGGTACCTTGACTGATAGACCAGAGAAAAATGTTTCCATCATCCCCTGTGCATGCAATGAACTCACCATCAACCCCAAGCAAAGGCAATTGCTTACCTCCAGTGCCCAGACATGACCCATCCTCAGAAAAAGTTGTGCAGTTTATAGGGGTTTTGTGTCCTTCCAGTGTATGGAGGATGTGGTACTCCATTTCCCTTAGGCACAAAGTTTCAGCAATGCACATGCAAATCTGACTTATTTATTTATTTACTCCTTTTGTGGAGTGTCATATCCATGACTCTTGGACTCAATCCTGGTCCAGTCCAGACCCCTAGCCCCTATCTCCAGTCAAGCCTGGTCTTAGTCTGGCCTAGAAAACCCAACTCCAGTCCTAGATAACCCAACTCTGGCCTGAATAACTCAAGTCTGGTGTTTTACCCCTATCTCTGGTCCACTCTAGCCTCCCAGCCTTGTGCTGCTCCACCCCAGTCCTCCCAGGTCCATGTCCAGGTCACCCAGACATAACTCCAGTCTATTTTCCTTTGTTTGTACTATATTTAGTCTAGTCCCCTTTGTTGATCTTGCTTACTGTACAAACCTGTGTCTGACTCTGGTTATGCCAGTCACCTGGTGTAGGGAACAGGTTCAAGTTCCCTAGGAGAAATTGTCTTGGTCAGGAGTTAGGGGTCAGGGAACTTGTTTTGTTTTCTTGCTTTTGTTTTTGTGTTTGTACCACTGGACTTGGTGGCGAGCAGCCATGTTGCTGACTAAGCATGTGTGCTGTGTTTGCATGAGTTCAGTTTACTGGGGAAGCAGTACATGTCACAGGCCCTCAGAAGCAGGGTGATTTTGTCTTGCAATTTGGTGAGTTTTCGAAGTTAGAATTATTACTTTGGGGAGTACCCAAATGGCCAGGAGGACTGGCAATAGTTATTGGACAGACAGAGCTAAGTCTACATTCTAGTTCGCATTTTTACACTCTTACTACACTTCTTTTCTCCAGAGAGAACCTCCCTTTTGGGTCAAGCACAAATCTCACCCATCACTGATAATTTCTATTTCTAGGTATCTTCATTTACCTATTCCTACACCAGACTTTGACTATTAGTCTTGGCACAGCCTCTGTGGCTGTCCTCTTGCTAATCATCTTTCTAATAGCTTATCAACAAGTCCAGCTCTATGTTCATTACCCCAGACTGGCCTCAGGTATTTAACCCATGTACATACTTTGTAGCACCTCAGTCAGAATATCAATTTAGTATTACCCTCAACTCCATACTACACCCCAAGTCTACTCTATAGCTAAGGCCAAGCCTTAAGCTGTCCCCAGCCCCTGTCCCTGACCTCTCCCTGGCTTGCATAAGGGTACAGCACATAAGCTGAGACCAAGGGAGGTAGATCCAACCCTGGACCAGCTTCCCCCTGTGCACACTCCAAGACTGGCCAGTTTCCCATGGTCCCAGTCTTGTTCCTGTGCTCCCAGCCTTAAGTCCAGTCCTCCAGACTTAGCCCCTGTCCTCCAGCCTTAACTCTGGTCCAACTGGACTTCACCCCTGTCTCCTGGCCTTGACTTTGGTCAGCCAGACTTAGCCCCTGTCACCCAGTCTTGAAGCCCAGTCACCTGAGGGTAAACCCATACTTAACATGGAGATAACCAGCAATTGGCTCAGCTACACTCACAATGTGCTAGCTACTTGAGTAAGTCATGAGCTTTCTTAGTGATACAACCATGGCTGAAATGTTCATGAAGTTCATGCAGTCTGGCTCTGTTGAGCCACTTCCAAGCATGCAGGTTTGGGCAGCACTTCCAGGGTTATTGTTAAGGTAGACCTCAATGAAACTTGACCATAGTCATGTGATGTGATGTGGTGTGATGCTGTGCTGTTAAGTCAAAGTTAAGTCTCCAGCAGTAGTGTGCAGGAGCAAAGTCAAGAAAAAGCAATTGTGTATGCTATGCTCAGTGGATATGCTCAATGTAAATACAGTGTATTCATAGTGACTATGGTATTAATTGAGAGTATGAGGGAAAAAGGGCTTGTGAAAGATGATTACTGTAATTAAGTGGTTGAAGGCAGTGTGCAAGTGGCATCAAACTCTTCCAAAATACTTGCTGGGAGTATATGGTGACCACAATATTGCTTTATTGCCCAAGCAGCTTGTCATCCATCAAGTCCTTTAAGGTATGCATCCATGAATTGAGATGATCAGATTGCAAAGCTGGATGAACATGATTGATAAGCAAACTTGCATCAGATAATCAGCAAACCCCTCACTGCTGCATTGTCTCCAAAGGCACAGCTTCCAATGACTCGACCACACTGTGCTCCAACATTTCTTCTGAACTCAGCTGTGGTTTCATTCAATAGACCCACTTTGAATACCCCCAGCATTGCTCAATAAAATTGAGCTTGCAGTGAAATTTCAGCAAGAATATCACCTCAAATCCATGTGAATGACAAGCTGTCTCAATGATTGACTTGATGTTTGCAAAATCTGATTGACCATACATCAACTGGCAACAGCAGCAATCTGTCCTGTCAGAAGGACATCTAAAGTCCTTGCATTCCACTGGGAGGTGAGATGCACCTGCATAACCACATTCAATGAGGATCTGTGCCATTCCCTTGAACTACCCTGCATGCTCATGACCCTCTGGAAAATAAAGTGGTTGGGGGACTCCATTTGGTAGTTGGGCATCAGCCATTCAAATTTTTTCCTTTACAGTATTTCCATTGACATCATGAACCAGCTTCCCAGTGCTGTCTTTGGCTATGACCATAACTCCCCAGCTTTCAGAAGGGAACTTTGGCATTTTGCATGCTGAAAGTGCATCACTTGCATGCTTTAGGTGGATCTTCACATTATCAAAAATAAAGACATGATCCACGTGAGGGTAGTGCCTTGATAGGATGTCCATTGCTCATTTTGTTTGAGCCACAATATCATTATTTGTGAAGTACCCACCCCATGCTTTCCCTGCCTTGAACAGCACACATGCATGCTCTTTCCTGTCAGGTGACTGAAGCCACCCATAGTCTGTGAAAACGAAATCAGCAACCATCAGTGAGGCCCCTTCCCCTTTTGGCTGAGGTACAGCACTTTCATTTTGATGGACCCATCAAAGCATTCACTGATCATTTGCATAGAATGTGGACTTGTATGTGGACTTGTCATGAAACCACATGACAACATGATGTGCATTGCCACTCAATGGAGCCATGGTATTCACATCCTCAACAACACTGTTGTTCTCCTGGTCCACTTCCCATTTATGCATTTGTGACTGAGGGTGAGTCCATGCAGGGAGAAAGACCTGCTGACAGTAGGCTAAAACATCACTGTGTTCATGACCATCAACATATTGACCTTTTACCTCTTTTTTCCATCACCAGCCCATTTTCTTCATCCACCAGCAAGCAGTTGCTAGACTTATTGGCCACAAGATCCCCAGGTGTGTTTGGTTCTCTGCAACTTTGAGAAAGTCAACAAGATCCTTGGCACAGGCATACTTTCCACTGCTGCACAGATGGAGGCTTAGTTCCTCAACAATAGTCTTGTCATTGATTGGTGAGGCCTTCTGTGATTTTCATTGGATTGGCAACTGATCCCAGTCCTCAATGTATGCATGTGTCCATTTCTGGAGTCTATGAGAAAGAGCTTGTGTGCTCTGACCAAAATGAATATCCTGTGCTGTCTTGTCAGCTGCTTTAGACCAGTGTCCACCTGTTGGGTTGCCTGGCTGGGTGTCAATGTATGTCCACAAGAACCTAGCCATTTGGTCTACTTGCTTGATGGTAATCTGGGACAAGTTTTGGTGCTGGATCCCTTTGTGGCCATGTTTCAATGACTTCATGAGTAAGTGCAAGTCATCTAATGCATGATGTGCTTCACTGATAGATGGCAGAAACCAGGATGCTCTACTCCACTTATGGCCACCTGCTTATGGCCACCTTTGTATTGCATCAAGATTTTGCTTTCTTGTCATGAGGACTTACCATCATTGCTGTCATCACCTGATGAACTACTTGTGCTGTCATCTGTGTCTGTGTCATCTGATTCTGAGCTGGAACCACTTGTATTGCCCAAGTCTGAATCTAGCCTTTTCCACTCAACCCTAGGATTACCACTGGCATGTCCATGCTCATCCTGTGCAGAACCATTGTCTGGTGTTCTCTTAAATGTGACCATGTTCAAAGTAAGCCATAGGTAATTTAAGTCAGACACATGACTCACATTCTCTTCACCTAGTTGCACTGAGCACCTCC
This sequence comes from Pisolithus tinctorius, assembly GCA_024663395.1. Classification (NCBI taxonomy): domain Eukaryota; kingdom Fungi; phylum Basidiomycota; class Agaricomycetes; order Boletales; family Pisolithaceae; genus Pisolithus; species Pisolithus tinctorius. Next base: position 9,415 of record JANFAH010000154.1, read on the forward strand.
CTTTCTTTTGTGGTAGATTTTCAGACCATTGGGTATGGTTATGCCACTTTCATGCCATTGCTGCTTAATGACATCTAGTGTATGCTACAGCGAACTATGCCATCCCAAATTGGTACTATTCTCTAGCTGAGGCACTGATATTTGTGCTTCATATTCTTTCAAAACTAATTACGACTATAACTCATGTATTGTGCTCCAATACAGTATACTATTAAGTGTGTATATATCATATCTATGAAACACTGCAGGGGATTTTCAAGATATTGAGCTGATGAGTTGATATTGAATATACAGTCCATTTGCAGAGCAGTGTCACACTTCATCATGTGATTATGGTCAAGTTTCGTTGAGGTCTACCTTATTTTTATGACCTTTTGTGGAGATAAATAACCAACAATTCATCCAGATAATATGCTTGTGACACAAGCCCTCATATATGATCATTGATTGGCACAACTCTGCCACTGTCAATATTTCAATGGCAACACAAAGGAATGGTGACCCTTTCTCACCTTTGGTCTGAAAGTGTCTTTCATTGTTATTCTCATCACAACAGATTGGCCTGCTTTGCACTGACATTCTTTCAACCCCATGCTTACCCCATTGCATGGGTCACCACAAGTGAGTGCTAATGAAGAAGGTATAAAGTGAGGCCTGAGTGGCCATCAGCACCTTCATTTCCATCTCCCTCTTGCTTGTATAGAGCAATGTCTTCACAATGCCCACAACCAGGTTCTTCCCCCTGCAAGTATGGGAGCCAGTCTCATTGCATGCAACCAAATACCTGTGTGAATAGTCACACCTGCAACCTTTGTACTTGCACCTTGTCACCATCACCTACCCCCCAATTTCCATCCATCTCCCAGTCTCCTTTCTCATCAACCTCTTCACCTACTTCTCAGTCAACTGGCTTATCCATTTCTTCCCTGTCTGAACTCTTGTCCAGTATCCCATCTCTCCTTTCTACACCTCTGTCTTCACCTGGTACAATGTCCTCTTCTGCATCAAAGCAGGATAACACAATAACAAAGCAACAACTTGCTAAGCTCTCTCAATTCCTTAATGATGAGATAACCAGTCTTTGCCAAGTGTGTTCCATTTTTTCTTCATTTCTTTCACTCTTCCTGATGCTTGCTTTCAGGAATGTGATGAAATCAAACTTGAGATCAAGAAATGTGAAGAGGAGGTCACTCACCAAATTGCAGAGGCATCCAAATTGTGTGCCCTTTGTACCTCTGTACATGTGAGACTTCTGTGCATTTGAATTCACATTTACACTATCCATTGCCTAGCTTGAGAGTGTTTGGCAGGACACAATCTTGTGTTGCATGTGCACTGAGCCATGCACACACCTGTTCACATATGTAATTTATTTCTGCTGATATGTCAAAAATTTTTCTCATCATTATACACCAGACTACAGGGGTGTAATCACATGTTTTGTCTGACATGTTTATGCCAGTGGTTTCTGGAATGCCTCCACAAGGACCTACTGTCTGTGGACTTGTGTGCTTTTCCTCACCTGCACAATGCATGGAACCCACCATACTCAGCTGAGGTGCTCAAGGAGTTGTATACACATACCTTGTCCACTGTTCCATCAGTTTGTCTTGAAGAGGCCCAAATGTGAGAAGTGACAAAGATTATTACTGTCAAGTCTGGGCCTACTCCAACCAACTCCAACACAGAGGAACAGAACTCTGACTGGTGGAGTGTCAGCAGGGATGAAGTCCACTGAGACAGAGGCAGAGCAGAATGAGGGCATTGGGTTTAGCTTGTGCACTACCCCCTTGCACAATCTCAGCCCTCATATTTCAGAGGTAGAGACCAGATGGACAGTTGGAGGTAACTCTGACAGACAGAAGACAGAGAAAGAAGGAGTAGGAACTAAGTTGATATTCATACTGAAGAACAGCAGAGTATGGTACATGCTTTTATACTGTGTCATATCCATGACTCTCAGACTCAATCCTGGTCCAGTCCAGACCCCTAGCCCCTATCTCCAGTCAAGCCTGGTCTTAGTCTGGCCTAGAAAACCCAACTCTGGTCCTAGATAACCCAACTCTGGCCTGAATAACTTAAGTCCAGTGTTTTACCCCTATTTCCAGTCCATTCTGGCCTCCTGGCCTTGTGCTGCTCCACCCCAGTCCTCCCAGGTCCATGTCCAGGTCACCTGGACATAACTCTAGTGTGTTTTCCTTTGTTTGTACACTATTTAGTCTAGTCCTCTTTACTGATCTTGCTTACTGTACAAACCTGTGTCCAACTCCAGTTATGCCAGTCACCCAGACTTTGACTATTAGTCTCAGCACCACCTCTGTGGCTGTCCTCATGCTAATCATCTTTCTAATAGCTCATCAACAAGTCTGGCTTCATGTTTGTTACTCTGGACTGGCCCCATGTATTTAACCCCTGTACATACTTTGTAGCACCCTCAGTCAGAATATCAATTTAGTATTACCCTCAACTCCATACTACACCCCAAGTCTACTCTATAGCTAAGGCTGAGCCTTAAGCTATCCCTGGCCCCTGTCCTGGACCTCTCCCCGCATAAGGGTACAGCTCATAAGCTGAGACCAAGGGAGGTAGATCCAACCCCAGACTGGTTTCCCCCTGTGTGCACCCCAAGACTGGTCAGTTTCCCATGCTACTGGTCTTGTTCCTGCACTCCCAGCCTTAAGTCTGGTCCTCCAGACTTAGCCCCTGACCTCTGACCTTAACTCCAGTCCAACCAGACTTGGCCCCTGTCTCCCAGCCTTGATTCTGGCCACCCAGACTTAGCCCCTGTCACCCAGTCTTGAAGCCCAGTCACCCAAGGGTAAACCCATACTTAACAGTATATTCTGACTCACACTTGTGCAAGCCATTGCATCATGTCTAGGTCCTGCTCTAGAGCCCCTACCCATGACCTTGCCCATTGGGACCCATTGGGCTACCTCCCATCTGACTCTGGAGCCCAACCCAGAGATCTCTGCTGAAGCAGAGAGGTAACCAGTGACCCTCAGCACTCTGCACACCCCTTGGTCACATTACCCCTGGCACTATGTTCCTAATGGTTGAAACTTAATGCATCCATTCCCCTACTCCTGATCCCTGCCTGCCACTAGTTTCTTCCTGACTCTGGACTGGCCATGTCAACCCCTGAATCAGACTCACCACCAACCTGGACTCATGCTCAAGCCCACTTCCAAGTCGGAATTACCCTCTGGACTTGCCCCTGAGCTGGCCTCAACAACTGGCCTCACTTCTGTTAGCTCCTCCAAGCTACCCCTGACCCCTGGCTGGTCACCTTGGTCTTCATCTCAGTCCTTACTTCAGTCATCCCAGCACTCTATCCCAGCAGTCTAGGTCCAGTTCTACTGTACTGGATACTGGGATCACATCACTCATTTGACCCCCTGACTCCCTGATATTGGTCTCTGGACCTCTGTGCACCTTTGGTGCAGCCCCTAGTCCTGGCCCTCAACACCTTCCCTGTTCCATTGGCACTTGGCTTCAGCAGTTTTTGGGTCTGGTCTCCACCCTTGGCCTTTGCTACACCAACCTTGGAGCCCAGGACCCCCTTTCTGGTTGCCAGACTGTCTGGTACCAGCCTGCCCAGCCTTGGGTTGGCTTGTCCACACTCACCCAGACTTGTCTGAAGCCACTTTGCTGCTCCTCTCAGCCTTCTTTCCCTCACTACTGGCCATCCTGGCCCTGGTCTGATTCAACCACCTCACCCAGACTTGTCTGGACCTGTGACTAGGTCTTGCACCAGTCCTGGCTTTCCTCAGACCCTCCTGTTCCTCACAGACCCCTCCTGGGTCCCCTGTCCCTTGTCCCAGTCCTGCACTAGCCTGCTACCATCTCTACCCTACTTCCAAAGGCTGTTTGGCTTGAGGGGGGGGTGAGACCCCCTGTTGTTTCCCTTTTCAAGATTGATCAAACTGTCCCCAAGGCCCCTAAAGCCTCTACACCTGTTCAGAAGGTCTCTGTCAAAGAACTGAAACCCCCTGAATGCCCACCTGAGGAGAAACCAAAGGTTCAGAAAGGTAAAGGACATGTTTCCAGCTGAATGCCAACCTGTACCAGGAGGTAAAGAAAGCATCCACATCCCTCTTGGTCCCAGAAACAACAGAAGGGTCTGACAGTGTCAGGAGGAAAGGGAGAAGGATATTCATCCTGGAACCTGTCTGCCAAGATGTCCTTTGGCAGTACCATGATGCACCTGCATTTGGACACCCTGGAGTAAAGGCAATGACAAAGAAAATGAATAAGTATGTCTGGTGGCCTGGAATGTACGAGTCCATCCATAGCTACTGCAAAGGATGCCCCTCTTGTCAGGCCAACAAGGTCAATACACATCCAATGACACTGCTGGTCACCCCACATGATGTAGCAAAGAACCCTTTCCCCTTCAAGCAAGTCTCAATGGACCTCATAACAGACCTCCCCCTATCTGGAGGAAAGTATGACTTGATCCTCACCATAGTGGACCAAGGGCTCACCAAAGGCATGTTCTTCCTACCAACTGCCAAAACTGTAGACAGTGTCAGTGTGGCAGACCTCTACCATGCCTATGTCTACCCACATTGGGGCATTCCAGAAGCTGTCATCTCAGACCAAGGACCTCAATTCATCTCCACCTTCACTTGTGACCTCTACTGATCCCTCAGAATCGAATTGAAAGCCTCCACCACATACCACCCTCAGACCAATGGCAAGGCTGAACATGTAAACCAGGAGATCAGCACCTACCTGCACATGTACATGGATATGGACCCTCACAACTGGCACACCAAACTCCTGGATGCCCAAATGGTGCACAACTCACATGTACACTCATCCCACAACCAAACACCATATTCACTCATGTACAGCTTTGACCCAGCCCCCTATCCAACCAGGCAACCCCCAGTGGAGTCATTAGCTGGCAATTGACTAGAGCAGTTGGCCACCAATCAGGATGCCACAATTATCACTCATAAAGAAGCACAGGAGTTAATGAAACAACAATCAAAACAGACCTACATGGAGTTCTCCATAGGAGGTAAGGTTTGGTTGGATGCCTCTGACCTAAAAAGGGATGTCCTGTTGAAGAAGCTTGCACCCCAACATCATGGCCCATTTGTGGTTTCTGAATGGATCAGCCTGGTCACCTACAAGCTCCAGCTTCCCCCTAACTGGTGAATACACCCCATCTTCCACACATCCAAACTCACCCCTTTTGTCAAAACAAAGGAGTATGGCCCAGCATGACCCCCACCTCCACCAGATTTGGTAGGAGGCATTAGTGAATGGGAAGTCAAGGCTATACTTAAACACAAATGTGTGTGGAAAGTCAAGTCATTGTCTAAAGAGCCCAGTGAAACCCCATGGCAAAAATACCTCTACCTTGTCAAGTGGCTCAGTTACCTGCATTCCCACAACAGTTGGGAAAGCAAGGACAACCTTATAAATGCCCCAGAGGTACTTGGGGAGTACAAGTGCATCCATGACCTCTGACCTGCTATCTCCTACACCCCCAATACCAAAAATCCTGGCTCTGACTACTTTGACAATGACTTCCATGCCAACATCAATGAACCCTATGACCCTTCCTGTCCCTACTTTGATTGCCATGCCAGCACCCCTCCTCACCTCTCAGAACCACCAGTATGCTCCCCTGGAGTGCTATGTGTTATGCCTGTGTCAGGGGTCTATCCTTTTTCATCACTCCCCCTCTTTTCACCTGGTTTTGTGAGTCATGTGTGTCACATGCCTCATCGCATTGTTTGTCCTTGTTATGACTGTCCTTGGAATCCTTGCCCCCTGAGCCCTTGGAAGTCTGGTGCTGGAGGTATTTCCAATACCTACTGATGCCACATAGGCCACAGTCACCCTGACTTGGAGTTCTGATGCATCTTTGATGGACATCCCCTTGACTTGTTCTGACTTGTATAGGTTGTTTATTTATTGATCCAGTGTCAGGCTCCTTGCTGCATGTTGATTGCACAGCTGGTATAGCCTTTGTCTCCTGCCTACCCCTGTTGTTGACACCATATGACTCTTTACTATTTCATTGTTTACTGCTGTGGATACTTACCATCACCTTGGCATGACCTGTATGGTACTCTTGTCCTGAGGTATTTATACAGTCATACCATACTTTGTATCCTCAGTTTTTCAATAGCTTGCAACTCAGCTTATTCCTTTGGCTTCATCCTCATCTTCTCCCCATCGTGATCTCAGAAGAACTCACCAGTGGACAAGACCTTTGTCAGATATTGCCAATAACACTGAGCCATAGGGGTTACAACAAGTTCGGCCTGTAGACTCCCCCCTCATGCCACTCATGACCAGTCCATTTGATGAAGTCACTTGGCTCAGGCATAACAAAATCAAAAAACTCTTGCAGTCTTCATGAGACTAACTTGTCTCCACCCTTCCATTGCACAAGCAAACACAGAAAAGGCACCCTCTACTCTTAATCAAATCCACCACTCTACAGGCAGCCATTAGGCTTTAATAGATTGCCTCCCTAGAGAACAGAAAATTTCCCCTTTATTACACTGACAGGTTTTCTATGGAAAATAATTCCTCCCTCAGCCTTCATTGTCACTGTCATAACCATGCATTCACTCTAAGTCCCTACTCACTCCACACCAACTCCACCCAACTTCTGTCAGTTACAAGCCATCTCTGCTCTGACTGCTGTCGGACTTGTGTTGCTCTCCTACTGGACCAAGTGGACCATTCTCTGAGGGGTCATGTGACTACCTTCGGACTTCTCCCTGACAGCATGCAGTCAGGTACTCTGCAGCATGTGCACCACATGGTCCAGCACCTGGACTGTTTCCTTTTCTGGATGATCTATGTTACCTGTTCATATGTCCTCCATCTACCCTTCATTCATTGTCTAGGAAGTTTTTACTTGAAAATTTCTGGGTCTCCATATGTCAGTTCTGATTCCAGTTACTGTACCTCTGTAGTGGTATAAAAGCATGTATCATACTCTGCTGTTCCTCAGTATGAATATCAACTTAGTTCCTACTCCTTCTGTCTCTGACCTCTGTCTGTTGGAGTTACCTCTGACTCTCCATCTGTACTCTCCCTCTGAAATACAAGGGCTGAGATTGTGCAAGGGGGTAGCACATGAGCTAAACCCAACACCCTCACTCTGCTCTGCCTTTGCTTCAGCAGATTTTATTCCTGCCACCACTCTGCCAGTCGGAGTTCTGCTTCCCCATGTCAGACTTGCTTCTGAACCACTCCCTAGACCTTGTTTAGCATCAGAGTTGGTCAGAGTAGGCCCGAACTTGACAGTCACTATCCATTAAAGTGTCTAATCAAGGAAAGCCAAAACCCCCAGTTCCTCCTAGGTTGAATCCACTAGGACTTGGAAGAAACCCTCCCTTGCCTCCTATACCTCTAGGAAGACTATGACCATCAGCTACTGCAGCAAATCCTCATTTATCCTTTTTGTCCCATTTTAGGGAATCAGAAATCACACTTAGTTCAGAAGATGATGATCAGAAGTCAAATACTTCTTTTGGATCAGTCCTCAAAGAAGAACAAGAAGCCAATCAAACTAACATAACATCCATGACTGTCAGTCATGGAGAATCTGTCCCCAAGATGCCTCCTCACCAGTATACAGAGGATGAGATGAGACAGAGATTGGAGGAACAGAGAGCAGGCATGGCAGAGGAACTCCACTGGGCAATGCATGCAACAACAAGCGATCCATTCCCCTGAGGTGCACCTACTGACTCCACATTACGAGAGTGGTACAGCCAGAACTCTGGAAAGGACATTCACCCAGAGTTCCCTGTTGGAGGGAACAGTAAGGGAAAGACCCAGTATGATGACAATGATGACTACTCAACATGGCCACCCAATGGAGGTCAGGAATTTAACATTGGGCAACCTGGAGAATATGATGGAAGCCACAATGGGCTTCAGACTTGGGTTACCCAAGTAGAAGGTTATCTCAATCTTAATTGACACATTTATAACATGGAAGTGCTCAAGATTTCATTCACCCTTATGTATATGACCAAGGGAATGGCAGTGTCCTTCACAGAAAATTACCAGAATGAGAACAAACTTCTCAACAGAACTATCTACTACACCCATACTTTCCAAATGTTCATTGAATGGTTAAGAGCTACTTTCGAATCTGGAGATCAAACTGTGCTCGCCATCCTTCACCTCTCGGACATCAAACAAGGAACTCATGAACTTGAGGCTTATATCACTGAATTTACTGGACTGGTCAATAAAGCCCAGTTGAAAGAAGAATTGCATGAAGCCAGGATTTTCTTTGGTAAAGGCCTTAATAAGGAGTACCATGACTGGATCTTGAACTCTGGACAAGCACCTTCTACAGTGGTCAAATGGATCAGGGTTGCTGGAGAGGCTCACACAGCCATTGCCATGCAGCACATCCTGGAAGGGAAGGAATCTTGGTATGAATGGAAGTATATTCATTTCTGCAGAAATAACCGAGATCCTAATGCAATGGGTGTTGACAAATGAAAGCAAAACATGCACTGATCAGGATCAGAGGTCACCTGTAATAATTGCCAAGAGAAGGGTCACTACAAATGTGATTGTAAGAAGAAACAGCTATCCAATGTTTGTGTGGTGGTTGCTGAGGATGGAACAAGGACCACCTATGTTGGGAACTGGGAAGCAAATGATGAAGAGAAGAAGCTGTTGGGTTTTTAAGGAGGACTGCTGAATCACCTGCTACAGTCAGTCCTGTTTCTGTATTGACAGCTAAATGTACCTCTATAAATGATGAATCTCCTATGTGAATCTGTTCTCCACTTGGATTGGTCATTTTACCAGATTACAAAGCAGGTATTTGGGCATGCATCGACTTGGGAGCTGAGGTCTCCATCATTTCTGAACAAATGGTCCAGAAACTTAAAATACTGACTTATTGAGTCAAACAAAAATTCAAGACCACATCATTTACCAGGAAAGACGAAGAATGGGTCACCCAAAAGGTAACCCTGAAAATGGAGATCAAGAATCAAATTATATGAGTCAAGTGCTATGTCAGCCCTCTCATAGGGAAAGAACACATTCTCCTTGGGATGCCCTTTCTCAAGGAATTCAAACCATGTATGAACTGGGAAACCAGGAAGATTACATGCTGGGATGATGGGTTTGTATATCCTGAAGAGAATGCTAATGTTTCACAGGTAGTGTCTTCTGACACAACCAGTTCAAGGGAACCTTCTGGTTTTCCCCTGGAAGTGGTTATTAACAAAACAACCTTATCTACAGAACTGGAAGTGGCAGTAGCTTCTGGAAAGGAGAAGGTTTGCCTTCCAGAACGATATCAGAAATTTGCTAGAGTTTTCACCAAAGATGACATTCCTCTACTGAAACATCAACCAGGATTGGATCATGAAATCTGGTTGAAAGATGGTTTTAAACCCAAGAAGGCAGCAGTATACCCAATGTCACCTGACAAACTGAAAGTTGTAGATGAATTCCTTGATGAAAATCTCAAATGCAAAAAGATTCATCCATCAGCATCGCCTCAAGCAGCACCAGTGTTCTTCATGGCAAAGAAAGATGGGAAGAAGCAATTAATTCAAGACTATTGCTATCTTAATTTGTTCACCATTCAAGATGCACACCCATTGCCAAATGCTCAAGCCTTGTTCAATGAGTTGGTCAAATCAAAATATTATGCTAAGTTTGATATCCATTGGGGTTTTACTAACCTTCATGTTAAAGAAGGAGATGAGTGGAAAGGAGCATTCATCATGCCCAGAGGGCTGTTTGAACCTACAGTAATGTTCTTTGGACAGTGTAACTCACCTCCCTCTTTCCAAAGGTATATGGACAAAACCTTTGAATCTCAAAGAGGAAAACAAGTAGGATATATGGATGATGTTGTGATACACACCAAGACAATCAAGGAACTTTGGAAACATGTTTGGGAGTTCCTGGAGATATGCAAAAAGGAGGAGTTATGGTTGAAAATCAGCAAATGCTGTTTTGAAGCCAAAGAAGTCAAATTCCTTGGAATGATCATTGGAAAGGGACAAATGGAAACTTTGCCGACCAAGACCGATGCCATCTCTACATGGGAAGCCCCTGACAATCTTACCAGGCTTCGATGATTCCTTGGATTCTGCAATTTCTACTGAAAGTTTATCCCCTCCTTCTCAAGCATCACTAGGCCCCTGCATGACCTCACCAAGAAAGGAGTGTCCTATCAATGGACTCCTGAGAGAGAGGTGGCTTTTGAAAGGCTAAAAACCCTGTTATGCTCATCTCTGGTCCTCACCATCCCAGACTTTTCCAAACCATTCACCCTCTTTACTGATGCCTCAAAGCTAGGAACTGGCATGGTTCTCACACAAAAAGGTGCAGATAATGAATGGCACCCCTGCTCCTACCTGTCACAGTCTCTAGTCAGTGCAGAGCAGCAGTATCAAGTCTATGACCTGGAGATGTTGGCCATCATTCAGGCATTAAAAGCTTTCTGCTGTGAGGAAATATAATTGTGTGGATTGAGGCCAGGGTAGAGGAATCTGAGAGGGAGAGAGTAAGACCAAAGGGGCTCCTATAGCCTGAGCAAGGGAATGAAGGGGTAGGGAACTGTCTAGGACTGTCTGGGGCAGTTTTTCTCCTGTTCTCATCTTTGGGGGTAACTCGTCTATTGGTAAAAACTTACAGTACAAACAAACTGTAAGTAAGTGCTGACTAAGCACACAAACAGCGAACTATACTACTCAAGTATAGTACCCACAGCAGTAAGTAACAAAACAATAAAACAAATACATAAAATAGAAATTAATACCCAATCCCATGGTAAGGAGATCTCTCTCCTTACACTGCCCTTACCTCCTTTCCCCAGTAGAACCAACCATTGTTTTCACCAATCACAAGAATTTGGAATACTATCACAAACTGCAGCAGTTAACCCCACACCAAGCTCACTGGGCTGCCACCATCCAGTCCTATCCTATTCATTTTTCCTGGCAGGCTGGTTGCCTCCAAGTCCCTGCTGACACCTTGTCCTGCAAAGGGACTCTTGAGGAGCCTGCCCCTGTGGCCACAGTTCTCCCAGGGAACCTTTGGCTTTCAGAGGGGGTGGATCCCCATGTTCACCTCATTTTGCCCACTTTTTCACTTACAAAACTACAAAAACAACAGAAAATCAACCATCTGACCCATGTGGGATGACTCCCAGCATGGATTGATCGCAGTCAACAACACCCCAAACCTTATTCCCACCCTCCTGAGGAACAATCAAAAGGGAAAAAAGGAACCTGACACTCGCCCAATGAGGAACTCAGTTAAAGGAGCTAGGGGAGTGTATGCAATTTCTGTGGAACTGTACAAGTGCATCAAGAATGACATGTCAAAGGACTCAACAGGCCTGGAACCAAGGGGTAATGTCACTATTGTGGAAGATGGAACAAAATGATTTGGAACTACTTGGCTGTACATTCCTCCTAATGACCACAAACACTGCATGTGCTCTTACCATGATCACGAGTCAGCCAGTCACCCTGGACAAAAGGCTATGTTCACCAAGATGCACAAGGAAGTATGGTGGGAAGGTATGAGAAAAGACATTAGGGCTTACATGGCAGGGTGTCCCCTCTGCCAAACCACCAAGGTTGTCATGCACCCACCTACTCCACTGGTCGTTCCCCATTCAGCCCCTAAAACCATGTTTCCATTCCAACAAATATCTATGGATCTCATCATGGATCTCCCCATCTTGGGAGAACAAAAATACAACACAATTCTCACAGTTGTTGATCAGGGACTTACTAAAGCCACCCTGTTCATTCTGTGTCATAAAACTATTGACTCTGTCAGGATTGCCCAACTCTTCCATCAATTCATCTATTCCCAATTTGGGGTCCCAGAATCAGTAATCTCAGATTGAGGACCTCAATTTGCTTCGTCCTTTACAAAGGAGCTTTATAAAGCAATAGGGGTCACCCCAAAACTTTCGACTGGGTATCACCCCCAGACCAACAGGGAAAGTGAGTGAGTAAACCAAGAAGTTGAAGGGTACTTACATCTTTACTGTGCAGAAAGTCCAAACTCATGGGCTGTCAAACTACCCTTGGCCAAGTTCACCCATAATTCTCGGATCCATTCCATGCATTGAATGACCCTGTTTTCCCTCCTTCTGGGATATGACCCATCACCATACCCTGAAAAATGACTTACCACAGTCCCCTTGGTAGACAAAAGACTGGAATGCCTTGTGTCAAATAGAGATGTCACAATCCTGGTGCATAAAAAAGCACAGGAGTTGATGCATTTGCACAGCAATGGAACCTATGAGTCACCCAGAGTCAGAGATCAAGTCCTCTTGGATGTTGGGCACCTTAGGATCAAAAACCAGTGTGACAAGATTGTGCCCTGACATCTCAGACCCTTCAAGGTGACTCAGGTGGTATCACCTGTGGCATTTCAACTTGAGTTACCATCAACTTGGAAGGTCCATCTGGTGTTCCATGCCTTGTGCATCTTCCCATTTACCAAAAACAACACTTATGGAGCTGCACCTGCAGCACCCTTGCCCAAATTGGTGGATGATGAAATTGAATGGGAGGTCAAGTCAATAATCAATCACAAGACTGATGGTCATCAAGGGCAGCACAAGTATTTGGTCAAGTGGAAAGGATCCCCTCATTTGTCAAATACCTGGGAACCTGAAGAACATATAAAGGACCATGCATCAGAAGCCCTTGACCAGTACAAGCTCACTCAACACCTGAGAAGTTAAATGGATTCCCCTTGCTCTGTCAACACTGAAAACAACTATGCAGACCTCTGTGAATCCCTTTACCACCCCACCTCCAACTTCCCTGAGCTACTCATCCCCCCCATCACCATCTATACATCATCCCCTCCCCTGTCCACCACCACTGGTCTTCCTGACTCAGACACCTCATCCCTGGTCTCACAGTACCAGGTACCCTCACCCCCTGTCACCTGCCCTCTACAACTGCATCCATACCAGGGCTTCTCAGTCCATCATGTCCCTGCCCCCAAGGCCAGAGTCTCTCAAGGAAGGGAAAGTAACCAGCAAGGAAAGGGAAAGGATAAAGAGACAGCTGGCCATGACACCAGTCATGGCGGAACCCAGAGTGACTCCCCCAATGCTCCCAAATCTCCCCACCTTCACACTGCCTTCACCTCCTACTCCAAAGGGCCTGGTCATGCTGCCCTTGATCTCCTTGCAACAGTCACCTCTGCCAGGGATGACAAGCTGCAATTACCAATTGCAGCAAGTGACTACCTTGACATTGTTAGGGCACTTGATGTCTTCCACAATGAGGACAACATTGATGGGTGCTCACCAGAACAGGTTAAATATTTTGGGTTGTTGTCTGAAATCTACAGAGCATCAGACATGATCAGTTGATGCATCAGCAAGATACATACCTGAAAACTTAGTGGAACCATGCCCCTATCAGAGGTGATAATGATCAACATGCTCAAAAGAGGATATGCAGAGGTATTAGAAGCGGTCACCAGAGGCACTTACCATCACCTTCATGATCAACAGCTTGGGGAGTTCCTTGTGCCCCCTGCTTCATGACTTCTTGATCGCATTAAACCAAAGAAGGAAGAAGTGGCCATCGAGATGGAACAGAAAGCTGAGAAGCAGTGGGAAGTGGAATGGCAACTTCTCAAACTGGGAATGGTCGATCAGAGCTTGTTGTTTAAAGAGGTTGGTGCTCGCCTTGGGACAGGAACTCATAATTCCACTTGGGAGGTGTTACTACAGGATGTGTCATGGGCTGGAATCCACAAACACTATCACAATGCCATCCATGCCACTGATCCTATTCCTGCAACTCCCTTTGTCCCTGTCCCTGCTGATCAACTTTGATACTATCTCAGAGGACAACTTCCAATCCCAGATGGACACCTGCTCTGACCCCACACTTGCTTTCAATGCCACTACCTGGGACATTGGTCCTGCCATAATGGGTGTGGCTCCAAGTATACACCATCCCTCGAAGAGCCACCCTCTCCATTGCCACCTTTGCCCATTGCTGGTAAAACCCACTCTCATGTCTATACCACTTGCAGACCCCTTTCCACCTGCCTGCAGAATGCTCAAGCCTCATCCTCAAGGGTCTGAGGACCTTAGTGGGGGGGGGGGGGTGTCATAACCATGCATTCACTCTAGGTCTTTACTCACTCCACACCCTCTTCCACTGGTCATTCGCTCACTCTGCACCAACTCCGCCCACCTTCTGTCGTCTACCAACCATCTCTGCTCCAACTGCTGTCGGACTTGTGTTGTTTCCCTACTGGGCCAAGCAGACCATTCTCTGAGTGGTCATGTGACTACCTTTGGACCTCTCCTTGACAGCATGCAGTCAGGTACTCCACAGCATGTGCACTGCATGGTCCAGCATCTGGACTGTTTCCTTTTCTGGATGTTCTATGTTACCCATTCATATGTCCTCCGTCTACCCTTCATTCGTCATCTAGGAAGTTTTTACTTGAAAATTTCTGGGTCTCTGTATGTCAGTTCCAGTTCCAGTTACTGTACCTCTGTAACAGTATTCCTGGACGCCGTTAGGCCCAGGTCTGTAAACTCTTTGTCGTCCACGATCATACCGGACTTAACGGGACCGTTAGGTCCGGTCACGTGCAGGGTGGGATTGGGGAGAGTCGGAATTTTGGGGTTTACCCGCCACCATTCGGAACGTTGTGCAATCTGCTGTCCTATCTGTCGGCAGGCATATTGTGTAACGAAATATGGACAGTGACGTGCGTCACTTGTGTATAGACGTCGCTGGTGTCAGTGATGAAGTTGCCATGAGTTACGAGTTTCTACGACGAGAGTACACGTTGGAGCGCATTACAGTGCGGAATGATCTCAGTATGGGGTCTGTGTACCCTAGAGGACCGTTGTTGATCTGTCACGCAAACTCTGTTCGGGAGTTCGTGGAGCAGTACCCGTACTTGACATCAAAAGCCATTAAATCTATCGCGCAATACCACGGCGTGCTTTTGCGGCAACATTTGCGACGTCATGTCTGCTTGGATGCTCTTCGTGGTCATGAGTGTATAGCAGATTGTCTGTCTTTATTTTATGTGTTCCGACAACTGAGAACTGCCCGGCGTGGACGATGCCTTGCACCAGCGCTTACACCAGCTATTTCATTAGAGAGAAATCTCGCCGGTGTTAGAGCTATTCAGAGAGGTAATACACAGGCACGACGGCAACGCACAGTGACGGGAGGACAGGGAGAGCAATATAGTTACCCACCGATAGTATCGACGAGCGAAAAACTCGACATCATTCGGGATTGGCAAAAGAATATGTCCCCGCAGCACCTTGCAGAGGATGTTTGCGCTGTGTGCGCACAAATGGTCTCATGCAGGGATCTCATTGATATTTTCCCAACTACAGAGATGCTTTCGGTATTAAGAAACGACTGGTTACCGACGGCGTGTCTTCCTCGGACGTATGATTTGGCAAAATATTGCGGGGCCATTCTTTGCTCACGAGGAATGCGTTGTTTAGACAATCTTGCAGAGGTACGGGTGTGTCCTTCATGTCAAAAGCCATTGGCGGCGAGGACGCCGCAGCAACCAAAGGACGCGATTGCCAATTTTCAATATTATGCGCATTTGGAGTTGCCGCAGGAAGTTCGAGACAGTATTGTGTCTGCGAGTTCGTTGGAGTTGATGCTCGTCGCGGCTTGTCGCGCTACAGTTATAACTCATCATTATCAAACAAAGAGTATTCGAGGGGGGCGAGTCCCTGAGGAGGCGAGTCAGCGTTTTAACCGGGGTAACGTTGCTTTGTTACCTCAGGATCCGTCTGCACTGTCAAAAGTCCTTCCACCGGCTCGAAGTGATCTGCGGGGGGCTGTGTGTGTTGTGTTTGCTGGTGGTGCGTTTCGTCCGAGTCCGGAGGTTTTGCGAAAATTCCCCCCGGTGCTGGTTAGCAGGACCAGAGTAAAATGTATGATTGAGTTTTTGATATCTAACAATAAATGGTATATGGAGAGGGGCATCACCTTTAGCGCTGAGAATATGGCGTCGCTTGTGAGTGGCGAGGAGGATACGGGTGTGTTGCAGGGATTGAGATCACACATCTTCGGAGTGAGAGCGGGAATGCAGAACCTGATGAGCGCGTAGACTGGTCAGTACTGGCGCACGAACTTGTTACTGAGACGGTTGCGTATTCGGACGGAGACCGTTCTGAGCGCTCACGGAGAGCTATGAAGGCGACCGCCCTTGCTCATGCATTAAGTCATAAGAAGTTTCTAGTGAGTCGAGCAGGTTCCGAGTTAATGAATGAGGACTCACCGGGCTTTATGACTGCTGTTTTCCCCCACCTTGATCCATGGGGCATCGGCGGTTTTAATCATCCAGCCCGACGTCCGGATCAGCAGATTTCATTTCGGCGTCAACTTAGGAACTTGCTATGGCAGGTGGATTCCCCCTTCGCACGGGATGCGACATTCCCATTTATCTGTTGGAACATTTTGCAGAAACGGGCAGCAAGTGAGAACACTGCTTTTTGCATACCATCTGCAAGACGTCACAGCCTTGTGAAGGATGTGCGGGAGGCAGAGTCGAATATAATATCGTTGGCGGAGAAGTTGGAACGGAATCCGAAGGCAAACGTTGACTCCGTAGCCGAGAGGGGGGCGTTGCGGTTATTTCGAGAGTTGAATGTCATATGTCGTTCATTGCCTGGCAGTGACGGGTATAAGTTGTGTCGTCGAAACGAAATCAGGTCTTTGACACGCCGACTAGGGACCCCGGCCTTCTTTCTTACTTTGAATCCGCATGATGTGACGAATATCCTCGTTGCTCACTTCGGTGGAATACATGTCTCTCGGTGGCGCGAGATGAGTGCTTACGATCGGGCAGTCTTCGTCGCATCACATCCAGCTGCAGCGGCCAAGGCATTCGATGTTGTTATTCGAGGTTTTATAGATGTCGTGGTGAAATATAATAAGGGAGCGGGATTGTTTGGGAAATGTTCGGGATACTATGGTACGGTGGAAGCACAGGGGAGAGGGACGCTGCATTGTCATATGCTGCTGTGGGTTGAGGGCCATCCAAATCCGGAACGATTGCGGTCGATGATAGTTGACGACGAACATTTTGAGAGCCTGCTTTTCCAATGGTTAGAAGATCTTATTAAATGCGAGCTTCCAGGGACCCACCCTGAAAGCGTGAATCCTGCCGAAACAAATCCAGTCAAACCAGTGCGACGGGACGTCGATCTCGATCCTCGTTTACAATTACCTCCTCAAATTGCAGAGCACGGCGAAGAGGCGTTCTTAGATGCCTACCAGGATTTTGTACGTCGCCTTGCTATTGAATGTAATTGGCACGAACACACGCCTACTTGTTTCAAACATCTCCGGCCGGGCGAGGAGCCAGGGGATGAGAATTGTCGTATGCGAATCGATGGAACTGTGCGAATGCAGAGCTCTGTTGATCCGGAGACACAGTCTATTCTTCTTCGTCGGCTGCATCCGCGTATAAACAACTATAACGACATTACATTGTTTCTTCTGCAATGTAATATGGATATCAAATTTGTGGGCTCCGGAGCCGCAGCGAAAGCGTTGACTTACTACATTAGTGATTATATAACCAAAAACGATTTGCAGGTCCACGTCGGCCTTCAAGCGATCCGCGCTGCTATTGATAGCCATCGAAGGCTTTTCACGAATGACGTCGAAACATCGTCCTCCGTGCGTGAACGAAACCTATTGACGAAGACTGTTAATGCCATGATGGGTAGACGGGAGGTGTCGCATCAACAGGTTATGAGTTATTTGATTGGCGGTGGGGATTTTTATACAGCACATGATTTCCGCACCGTACGTTTCCACGAATTTGTGGATATAGCGATTGCACATGAGCAGCACATCGACGGCGACTGTGACTGCGAAACAGGGAGCACACCGGATTGTCCTGGAAATCTCTATGGTTCAACTTGCACTGCACACACATCCCGTGGTTCACTGTCAGTGATGTCGGAGACTCTCGATTATTTAATGCGACCTACAATATCCCCCTTCGAGTGCATGAGTCTATGGCAGTTTCTGGAGCAAACTCAGAAGGTAAAACGTTCATTTAGGAACGGGGGAGCTGCACCCGAACAACGCACCGAGCACGTAGAAGAGCCAAGGTCCGGCACTACAGAGCGCCCTGCATATTCTCGCAGATTTCGTGCAGTGTTTGCCAGTGAGACCCATCCGCAGTTCAGCACACATGAACTTTGTATTCGGAACACCTTTGTGGTACCCGTTTTGCTAGGGGATTCCATTCCATTGCCGCGAAAATCCGATCACCGCATGGAGCACTTCTGTCGCGCGATGTTACTTCTGTTTCGACCGTGGCGGAATCCTTCTGAGTTGCTCGAAGGTTATTCGTGCTGGACTGAAGCTTTTGATGCTCACCAGTTCTCCGAAACGTCCTCTCAGATAATCTCTAATTTTCTGATCGAGCTGGAGTGTAAGGACGCCAGGGACATCGTGCAAGGGGATTATACCACAAAACCTTCTCGAGGCAACGCGTCCTCAGGTTTCCGCGTACAGAGGGCGAGTGAATATGATGTGGAGTTGTTGCGGGAGGCCCTCATTCAGGATTCCGCTTTAGACGATGCGATAGAGTGCGATACACAAGCGTTAGAGATCGAAGATTCAGATGGGGATCGCAGGGCAAGGATACCTCAGGATGAACAGGACATAATCTCCATGTCTCATGCGCTTCGTGACCAGGGGTATTCAAATGAGCGTTCCTATGCCGTTGAGGGGCAGGTCATGGAAGTCAGCACTAATATGGAGGATCAGATTACACTCCATAGCACATACATGAATTCACAGCGGAAACGAAAACGACCTGAAAGACGTTTGGAGGAGGACGGATTGAATGGTGACGGGACGTCGAGGATTCGTAAACGACCGCGTACAACTGTAGAGAGCAATGCAGCAGGCGTCTCTGTAGAGTCGGTGCAGAAACAACGGCTTTCTGCTGACACCGCAACCAACGAATGCGAAATCCATGCCGTTGTGGCAGAAATGGTTCCCAAGTGGACCTTGCAAGACAATCCCGAACAAAAACGGGCCTTCACAATAATAGTCGAGCACATGCTGCGGCGAGACCCGGAACAAATGTTGATGTTCATTACCGGTATTGCAGGCTCTGGTAAGAGCCACCTAATTAGAGCATTTGTGGACGCGTTTGCGCAAGAGGGACGTTCTCGTGAAATTCTGTTGAGTGCTCCTATGGGTAGTGCGGCCTGCCTCATTGATGGATTCACTATTCATGCACTCACTCTTATGAATACACGCACCTTGGGGAAAACGAGAAAGAGCCAGCAGCAGGGTTGTGATGAGCGCAATATAGACATGGATGAATTACAGGAGATTTGGCGTGACGTTTCGTATTTGGTCTTGGATGAAGTTTCTATGGTTTCTGCGGAGCTCATGTCCGACATTTCAAGTCGTATTAGTCTCGCAAAGGCCGGCGATCCTGCCAAGAAGGACTTACCCTTTGGAGGCGTCAACGTCATCTTCGCTGGTGATATGGCCCAGCTCCGTCCTGTAAATGGCACCGCTTTGTATTCGCACTCTGTCGTGAATAACTTAACAAGGTATACGTTCGAAACGGTGAAGTCTCAACGGCGACTATTTGGTGCATTCCTATGGAGATCTCTGACTCACGTTGTACAACTCATTCAAAACGAACAGGCAAAAGCGGATCCAACGTTTATACAGATGCTCGGTCGTATCTGATTAGGTTCCGCAGACACTTCAAGCGTCAGCCCACCTTCCGATTTGCATAATCTCCAGCAGAGGCTACTCACCGAGCTTTACAGAAATGATAAACAAAAATTCCTGCAGTTCTCCGAAGCACCGATCGTCTTCGGGGAGCGA
The DNA here is from genome assembly GCA_024663395.1 of Pisolithus tinctorius. Lineage (NCBI taxonomy): Eukaryota > Fungi > Basidiomycota > Agaricomycetes > Boletales > Pisolithaceae > Pisolithus > Pisolithus tinctorius. The sequence goes on from JANFAH010000154.1 coordinate 29,310, forward strand.
CGCCTCCGTGATCGATGGAACGAAGAGATGGCAAGATTTTTCGCACATAGAACAAATCAATCATTTGAGTATTGTTACGCCGAACATTTCTGTGACGGAGAACGCCTCACCGGCGAGGAGGATGATCGTTTAGCATTGGTGCGGCCGAAAGAATCTAAGGATTACCTTGGGCGACTCCCTCTGTTCCCTGGCATGCCTGTCCTTATCACGGAAAATCTTTCCGTCGCCGGAAAAGTCGTAAACGGGGCGCGTGGGACGGTGCGTGACATTGTTTGTTCTACTGTACTTGGAAAGCGCATCATTCGCTGCGTTACGTAGCTGTTCCCGCATCTACCCTTCTATTGCCCGGAGAAGACCCCCACATTGTCGCGGTGTTCCCTCAGAACTGTACGTTTTCTTATTTCTCTGAACACGCAGGGAGATTCCAAATTACACGACGTCAGGTTCCGGTGATACCCGGCTGGGCCTTCACCGATTACAAAGCTCAAGGAACCAACACTGGAGAAAGTTATCGTCGATTTGGCTAGTGCAAGAGGGGTGCAGCACGCGTACGTTATGCTATCTCGAGCCCGTTCCTTGTCCGGCCTAGCCATCTTACGCTCATTCTCCCCCCATCGATGTCTTGGTCGTCTACAGCACGATCTGCGAAACGAGTTGGTTCGCCTAGCAAGTCTTGATGCCGCTACAGCCACAGCCTGCTCCCAGCAACGTCACGTCGCAGTGGTGACGTCGTCATCTACTTCATCCAGATCTTGACGCGCCTGAATTACAGCTATTTCACCTCTCTTATATAACGAACTCTCTTGGCTCACCAATCTCACATTTATAATCCAAGGCTGTCCCGGGCTTTCCACCCCGTGTCTTCCTTGCCTTTCACCATGTCTTTCCTACCCTCTCCCAATCACTTACTCGGTGCGGACCTCTGGACAGAGGACCTACAGCGTATCATTCACAGCCGCGCGTCCGTTCAGGATCTCCAGCAGTGGCAATCTTTCCCAACCTCTCTCTGTCATATGGTCGAATGGGCGACTGTGGCTCGCGATCCGACCTCGACCGATCGAAGGCGGTCACATCTCCTCGTCTACAAAACGCTGCCTATTCCCGAACCTTATGGGGTCTTGTACCCTGTATCCGTCCGCATCTACGGTTTCCTGGACAAATTCTGTGTCGGCGACTTCGGAAATTGGAACGGGTTTGCTTCTTATTTTCTGTCATCACGGCAGTCATGAATAAATTGCAGGGATTGCGTGAGAGCCGCATATGCTGTGCAAAGCCTGTCTTTGTGCAGTGCCGGGAATGCCACTGCGTGGCGGAATCAACTCGATCGCTTGAACCTCGCTGCTAGCTTTGCGAGCCGGGTTCTCAAACTCCCGCTACCATCCATCCAATTCCGCAGTCATCTCCACATGCAAAGAAGGGTTTTTACGAAGGTATTACATATCCCTTCGTATCTACGTACTTCATATCGTGTTTCTGATACGCGTTCATCAGCGACCAATTGAAGCACAACCTCCAATAGCACGAGATGTCCCGGTGGTGCGCAACGTGACTGCCCAAAATGCGAACATTCCAAAACTTCCTGACCATCCATGGGAATGGAACGGGCCCGTGGAGATTTTGGAAAGAAGCGAAGATGGAACAATAACACCAATCCACGAAGTTCTACTATCTCGGGGGGACTTCGTCGAGGTAGACGCAGAGTTTGATCTCGTTGTAGTTCGAACGCAGGCCAGCAAATCTCATTTGCGCGTTTTCCTGACCTGTAAGCAAGTCCTACGACTCCAAACAGCCCGTATCGTACAGGCTCATACCCGTTGTCTCACCATCCTGCGACCTTTCTTCCTGACCCCCCCCCCTCAGCCTACAGAAGCACCTTCGTCCTCATTGCGACCTACTGAGGTAAGGCGCATGCGCGTGATCAGGACCACCGAAGAAGTTTCCAGCCCCTGGCCGCCCGAATCCACCATGGAGGAGCCAGACGCTACATCAATGTCGCTCCGAGGCCCGACGTCATTCCTCTGCATCAATGCCGAGTTCATTCGCAATGTAACTAACGTACGTGACCTTCCACACCAATATCGCCAGCAGAATCTGACCGAGTCTACAGCTCTTCTCCCCCCCTTCCAAAGACGGAACGCAGCTCCAGTCCTCATCGTAGTTTTAACCTATAAACCGACCGAGTCCATAGAACAGCGCCTGGCATGTATTGTACTCCCGTTACATAACAGAAACAATGCGTTCCTTCCAACTCAGAAACCCCTCCACGCCCTTGTCTGTACATCTCCTGTCGTAATCTCCGGCACCCGATGCTCCTATCAATCCCCAAGCTCGGCCCATTGTCCCCAATGAATTCAGTGCTCTGCCACAAGCCCCAACATTTCCCTGAATGGCCCGAATAACTTTCCCGACCACATCTACATCCCATCGCGTCGTTATTCCCTGCGATGGCACCCAAGCGAGACGCTCCTCAACCTAAAGAAGCGTCAGTTTCCAAAACGAATGCGAACAGCTGCTCCTTCACAAACATCCATCGCCAACAAACTGAGTGTTCTGGAAACAGCCTCGCCTGCTCGCGATACTCCACCGACAACCCCCCGTGACCATCCCGCCTGTGATGATCCTGACTATTCCTCCACCCCGTCAACGGACACGCTACCCAGCACATGCCCCCCCATCGCCAGCGACGTTCCGGCTCCCAAGGAAACTGTTTCCTCCCATTTGGAGGAATCTCCCAACCCCCCGCCAAAACCAACTACTAGCAACAATCCGTTCCCATCCTCTGTAATCCCAGGAACCATTGCCACGGTAGGACCACCCCCCGACTCACGTCTTTTCGACCCGGAGCGTATTTCCACTTGCCCTGAGCCGCTGCTGAAGTAAGTTTTCGCAAATGCCGGTGACCTTCGAGAACTAACCAAAAACCTTACATCCCCAACCGCAATCCCAGACGCATAGAGGTTCTCTCGAGCTATTCAAACGGTGACGCCAACACATTCGCGCTTGGACATATCTTACCGTGTGCGACCTGGGGGATAACAGACCCGTACGAGGATCGCAGCAAGATACTTTGCAATCCAAAGACAAATGAACCGGTCAACATCTGGATTCTGGGTCACATTACTAACACATGGTTCATGAAGGACGGTGCCCCAGACAGCCAATGCTCTGTCACCGTCCTTCCACTGTCCACGAGAATTGGACAATACGCCAATACCTTGCTTTCCAAATTCTCTAACCCGACTTTGCGTAAGTACTCTCTAAACTACATCTCACTGCATAAATTAATGCTCAACTATGGCGTCTGCAGCGCCAAATGAGTATGACCGTGGCCTTATCCGCGCAGTTCGTTGGCAGAGCCCCCGAAGCGGGGGCGTCGTACGTCCTTTTCGTTTCTCCCTAGAACCCCCCTAATTGTCACCCCAGAGCACCCTCTTTAACTCAATCTACGACGCTCGAGAGGTCCTTAAAACCAAAAGTTCAATGAAGAAATTGGACATTTCCTACCTCGAGAAACGCGCACTTGTCTTACTCGAAACACATTTTAATCGCTATCGCCAAAAAGATGAAAACGGCCGGTGGACTATTTCTAGAACGCAATTTGAACTGCAGGCAATCTATCTCCTTCAGGACCCCTGTCTTCCCGACTCAGACCACAATACAGACAGTGGCGTAGAAATCGCTGGACTCGCTATTTAAAATTGCAGCCCCTCTCTCACATCTTCCATCTCCTTCACACTCTAGTTACGTCGTCATCATCCACGCTACCTTTCCAAATCTTACACCCATTCCCATATCCAACAGAAGCACCTCTGGGGCATCCGCCTGAACGCTTATCCCTCTTCCACTCCCTGGAATGTCAACCGTACTGGCATTCTTCTTATCCACAGCCGGAAACAGTGGTCAAAGACTGGTGTGCTTTCGACGACTCAACGAAGACGTCGAAATCATACACCACAGAAACCTTTTCCCCCCCAACACCACTCCCTTTGAAAGTGACGTCTTCGTCAACCACATCCATTTCCGCATCGTCTTCGATCGCTACCGCCACCAGTACAACCGATCACAAGCTTCCTATTTATTCGTATGCCTCGGCAACCATGGTCGTGCCATCAACATCTGGCCTGAGAATGACATGGACGCTATACTCGAGGCACTTATCATGTATCCCCGCCCCCCTTCTCAACTTCCCACAACATCTGACCTGTTCCCAGATTAAATAACTTGCACCCATGCCTTGCCTCAGCCAGCGATGCCAACTTGCGAAATTAAGTTACATCCCACCGTGTCCTGCGCGGCCATTTTAACTTTTCCGACCATTACAACACATTGCATCATTGACAATCTCCCCCCTGCCACTGACAATTACGATTTGACGATGGATTATCCTTTACCTACGATTTCAGACATTGCATCATAGAAAAATTTCCTCCTTAACCTTCTTGATATTCTTAGCACGGACTATAAATTGCGTCATAAGCTACTTCCGTCTTCATTAGAAACTTGAGCGTGGGCAATGACATCGTCTACTATCACACCAATTTCCAACACTATCCTCTGCATACACACATTCCAGCCCCTCCCCTAAGTCCTTCACTATATAAAAAATGGCAAGTCACCGTGTACTCCAAGGCGCACTCAAAATGACATCGCCCACCACTACCAGAGAATTTCCTCTTTTTGCGAACACAGACCTCTTACAGCTCGTCTTCGAGCACTGCGATATGAGGGACCTCATCACATTTGCCACCACGTCAACTACCAACGCCGAACGCGTGAAATGGTACTTAAAGCACCAACTAGACGTCATATGCACCCCTTTCTTCCGGACCACAGAGCATCTCAAAAGCATTCTCTCTGCATGCGACACGGTAGTCTCCGGATCCGCGGCCCTGCGCATGGTACTCCCGTCCAATGCCTGCAATTGGCATTCATCGGACCTTGACATTTACGTCCCCCTTCACAACCATACACAACTCTACAATCTCCTCCGCAAACATGATTACATCATCGTCCGCAATGGAAGGCCCTACGTCGAAAACTATTCCCCTTCCACCATCTACACCGTCACCACCTTCACAAATGGCAAAAAAAAAATCGACGTCATCGTATCGAGGAGTGCATCTGCCCTCTCCCCCATCTTTCATTTCCATTCAACAGCCGTTATGAACTTCTTCTCCGCCGACTCGCTGTTTTGCACGTACCCAGCCTGACTCTACGTCACCGTTCCATGATCAATACCGCAAGCCTACGTCAGCGCACGTTCTCTCCCTCCAGCATGCAGGCTCTCCTGAAATACAAATTGCGCGGCTTTCGCATCATCTCCTGCGAGGAAACAAACCACCCTCAGTTCGCTTGCAGGACCAAAATCCGATCTCTGAATGATCGGGGTTGGCTATCGCTCGACTTCGAAACGGTTCCTCGCCGTGGCACTGCCCCCATTGCCACATTTTTTCGCTTGGGTATCGTCGACGCTGTATGGACACTCGGAGGACAAGTATGCGGATCAACCTCATTATGCGTCCAGCCCATCGTCCACATCATTGAAGACTGCTCGTACGTCACTCACTGACCATACCCACCACCAAACTCACCATGCAACAGCTACGTCATTTACCACCCTATATAATCCTCCCCATCGGACAATAGCTTCGGACATATGCTGGACAATAGCCTACGAATATTTTCCTTCTTTTTTTTCCTTCTCTTTCTTAAAGAAACAGCATCATGTACGAAAGACGCTCAACGTTTGCCCCCTTAGAAAGACAATTATATGTAGACAATTATATGTACACTCGTAAAAAAAAACTACGCTTCCTCCTGTGGCGTCCAGGGGCGCCCGGAGGGCTTTGTATAAAAGCATGTATCGTACTCTGCTGTTCTTCAGTACGAATATCAACTTAGTTCCTACTCCTTCTGCCTCTGACTTCTGCCTGTCAGAGTTATCTCCGACTCTCCGTCTGTACTCTCCCTCTGAAATATGAGGGCTGAGATTGTGCAAGGGGGTAGTGCATGAGCTAAACCCAATGCCCTCACTCCACTCTGCCGTTGTCTTGGCAGTCTTCGTTCCTGCCAACACTCTGCTAGTCAGAGTTCTGCCCTCTTGTGTCAGACTTGCTTCCGGACCCTCCTCTAGACCTTATATAGCATCAGAGTTGGTTGGAGTAGGCCTGGACTTGACAGGGGGTGATGTTATGCCCATGTCAGGGGTCTATCCTTTTTCATCACTCCCCCTCTTTTCACCCAGTTTTGTGAGTCATGTGTGTCATGTGCCTCATCATGACTGTCCTTGGAATCCTTGCCCCCCAAGCCCTTGGAAGTCCAGCGCTGGAGGTATTTCCAATACCTACTGATGCCATGTAGGCTGCAGTCACCCTGACTCAGAGTTCTGATGCATCTTTGATGGACATCCCCTTGACTCATTCTGACTTGTATAGGTTGTTTATTTATTGATCCAGTGTCAGGCTCCTCACTGCATGTTGATTGTGCAGCCAGTATAGCCTTTGTCTCCTGCCTACCCCCATTGTTGACACCATATGACTCTTTACTATTTCATTGTTTACTGCTGTGGATACTTACTGTCACCTTGGTGCAACCTGTACAGTACTCTTGTCCTGAGGTATTTATACAGTCATACCATACTTTGTATCCTCAGTTTTTTGATAGCTTGCAACTCAGCTTATTCCTTTGTCTTCATCTTCATCTTCTCCCCATCACAATCTCAGAAGAACTCGCCAGTGGACAAGACCTTTGTTGGATATCACCAATAACACTGAGCCATAGGGGTTACAACAAGTTTGGCCCATAGACTCCCCCTCACACCACTTGTGACTAGTCCATTTGATGAAGTCACTCAGCTTGGGCATAACACTATGCTCCTTATCCCCCTCAGTATCCACTCACTCCCCACATGGAGGTGCCTACCAACCCCTTCACAACTCCATCGCCTCTGCCATGTGCCCATACCCATACCTGGTTATCTGCTTGGTCCCCTCCTCACAACAAGCCCACAAGGATGCCCACAAGGGAAAGTCTAAGGCTTGAAAGGGATCATCAGAGCCTCACTATGATGCCTCTTTCCAATCCTGCAACACTCCCCCACTCTCCCAAGCTGCTTACAGATCACCAACCCCAGCCTCTCACCCCTGGCTCATCTGCTCCAGAGCCTTCTGTCACACTGGCCATGCTCTCAGCCCCTGCAGTCACCCCCTCCACTCCTGCCACCACAACAAACAGGTTGGCTCCCAAGGCAAGCCTCTTCCTCAGTTACATGCAGCTGCTTAATGACTTTGAGCACTGGGAATCACATGGCTGGAGAGCAGGAGAGCACCACAAGTGTTTATGGATGCTGTCTATGGTCTTCTGAAGCTCAGAAGTGATTGGCAAATGCATCCACAACCAGGTCAGTACCATGGAGGGAAGCTTCAAAGCCCATACATATGAGAACATCAATTGCACTAATTCCTCCATCCTCCAAGAAGCCCTGAAAACACAGGAGGCCATCATTAAGATTGTCCATGAAGACTTTGGCCCCTCATTGATATCCTCCTTTCACTCCTTTCTCAACTGACTCCCCCTCAACATTGTGGTCTGTGGGCTCTTCTCTCCAGCAAGTCAAACAGTGCCTGGAAGATCAAGCCTTCCTTCAGACCCTAACAGAAAAGAAGTATGGATGCTTGTGGGAGAAGAAGTCAGTCACCAAGGGGGTTCACAACATAGATGAGGAGGAGTTCCAGAGGCTGGAAGAGACACCAAACAGAGGTGTTGCAATTGCTGGGAGAAGATTATACTGGGCCAAGGCCAAGAACATTTCCAAGCTGTCACAGATGCCCTCACAGAGGTCCCCTTCAATGGCACCCCATGTGACTGGCTCAACTTTTTCACTCAGGCCCAAGGAGACTCTGCTGGAAGGTCCCTCTTCTATGCTTTTCAGACAACAAGACCTGTACCAGCTTCTCCCTTCATCCCAGTACCTGTCAATGCCCTCAGCAAATGCAAACTTGGTAGGCTTGTACCCCTTGATTGGCACCATCCCCTGCATCAGTTCACCTGCTACCAATCCATGCCTTGGACATTGGTCATCTAACTGCCCAGCTTGCAGTGGCAACTAATAGCAAGGTCTGCTCCTGGGTGGTCCAAGGCCTCTACCTGCCTTTGGAGGACCTCAGGCCTTTAGGGTGGGGGGGGGTGATGTTATGCTGCACTCACATTCTTTCCTTTTATAGACTCTGTATGGTGTCATTCATGCCTCATCATGCTTTCAAGTGACAATGTTTCCTTTTATGTCTTTCCCCTGTTTACCCCACATTGTACTATAGCCAGACATTATGTCCATTCCCTTTCCTTCTGTGATCTGCTGGTGGCCCTGATCCATGTGGTCATGTGACATGTGTACCCTTGGTACCTGTTTACCCCTGTACATCACATATGTGGCTGCCCCTTCTTCATTATACATTCACCCCCAGTTCCCTCTGCTCCACAGATGCAGTTATACATGTAGTCCTGCTGCACATGACACACTATGACTCAACACTGCCTTAATGGGAACTCAGGTGTATGTTCAAATGTTTTCAAATGTTTGTCCTGTGGTACTTTATATATGTATATAAACCTGCATGTATCATACCTGCTCCTCATTTGAAATCTACTTTGCAACCACCCTTAGCTCTGCTTGCTGTACCCATGAGGACTCGACAGTATGACTTCAGTTGGCCAAGACTAGTGCTCCATTCACTAGTGAAGTTAAATTACATGTCACTTCTCACACAGTCATGTGCTTGTGCTACATTGCACTTGATTTGTGATGCAATATGAGTCATCAGCATAACAGAATCCAATGGGGCTATAAACAGGGTTACCAGGGTGATGTTGCTGGATGTGAAGCAGATATTGACATCTACTGCTTGGGTTATGGTAAAGGTGGATGTTCCATTGAAGAGCCAGAGTCAGATTGGGGAGACTGAGTATGGGGTAAATGAGTGTTGATTAACAAATTGATTATCTACAGTGGCTCAAAAAACTGTCTGCATGTTTGCATGTTTTACACTAGTTATGACTAAATGCAATAACCCCTAACCCTAGCCCTAAACCATAAGTGTATGAAATAAAGTACTTACTCCTGGCTTTCTATGGGTCCAAGAAATAAGTGATTTGGATAGGAATTGATAGAATAGCAACCATTTGAATATGACATGTCATGCAGACAGTTTTTTGACTTTATAAAAATCCAACTATCTAGTACTTGGTATGAGCTCCTTTGGCCTTGATAACTGCTTCAACCCTTCTAGGCATGCTTTCTATCCATTTTTGACACTCTTCCACAGAAATCTTCCCCCACTCCACTACCACCCTTTCCCATAATTGATGAACTCCTGTAGGAGCACTCTCTTGACCTGAGAGAGATCTTTTGAGATGATTCCAAGTGTGTTCAATTGAGTTGAGGTCTGGAGATTGTGCAGGCCAGTCTAGAAGCTTGATATCCTGCTCTTCAAACCATTTCTGGGCTCTTCTAGAGGTATGCTTGGGGTCATTATCTTGTTGAAAGATAATGTCATCTCTGGAATTCCAGATTCCTCCATGCTTTGAAGCAACCCTTCCAGCAAAATGGCCACATACTGTTCAGCATCCATCCTTCCCTCAACCTCACTCAAGACCCAACACCATTCCACCCTATACATCCCCAAACCATGAGTGAACCTCCTCCAAACTTGACTGTACCTTTGACCTCTCTGGAAATAAGCCCTTCACCCTTCTTTTTCCACACATACTCTTGTCCATCTGACCCAATCCTGTTGATTTTGGTCTCATCTGACCATATAACTCTCTTCCAGTCCTCCACAGTCCAATGCTGATACTTAAGAGCAAAGGCTAGCCTCTTCTTCTTGTGGCCAGTAGAAAGCAATGGCTTTTTCTTCTTCACCACAGCCTTCAATGAGGCTTCTCTGAGGGTATTTCTCACTGTCTGAGAAGAAATGAGACTATCAACAATAGAGTTGATGAAATGAGTGGCTTGAACAGCATTTTTGGCCTTGCCAGTAAGGATTTGCTGAACAATAGCTCTCTTGTTGGTAGAGGAAAGCTTGGAAGGGTGACCACCATGAAGCCTAGACCTCTCTGGTTGGATTTCCTGAAGAACCTGGGATACTGTAGACTTCCCTAGACCAGTCTGTGAGGCAATCTTCCTAGTGGACAGGCCAAGAGAGGCAAGAGAGATGATATTTTGTCTTTGAGAGATGGAAATGGACTTCATGGTGATGATGAGAAAATGAGCAGAGGGTGGTGGGGTTTATATATGTTGGATCACACTCATTACATAAAGGTAACATAATAGAACCCTTGATGGATGTATGTAATGATATAACAGCATGCCAGGGTCAATATATATAATCAAAACTTTAAGTCAAAAAACTGTCCACATGACATGGCATTTTCAAATGGCTGCTATTATATCAATTCCTATCCAAATCACTTAATTCATGGACCAATGGAAAGCCAAGAGTAAGTACCTTATTTCATACACTCAGGATTTAGGGCTAGGGTTAGGGGTTGTTGCATTTAGTCATAACTAATGTAAAACATACAAACATGTGGACAGTTTTGAGCCACTGTATAAAACAATGAGTGGAACTGGAGTCCACTAAAGTATGAAGCTGAGGTAATTCTGGATTTTCTAATGTGACATACAGGGTCAAAGAGTTTGGATTGGAAAGAGTGGACACATTGAGTCTAGCCTCCAAGTTTGCACAACCAGAGTCAACACAGCTCCTGGTTTGTGTGGAGTCCTGGGAGCTGCTACCTATTTTTTTTGTCTTGGGGGTAGAACCCAAGCCTGAGGCTGGTGCAGCCTCAGTGGTGGCTGTGGCATGAGCCTTGGCCTTTCCAGTCTTCTTGAGGCACTTCTCAGTGACGTGGCCAGGGCCTCTGTAGAACATGCAGAGGTTGCCCTCAATGTGATGCTTGCATTCTTCCAGGGTGAGCTTCCCATCTTTGCTGAGTTTACTAGGCTCAGGCTTGGATGAGTCACTGTTATTGCCTGGCTTAGGGGAGGAACCAGAGTTGTTGTTGTTACCAGTCTTGGCTTTGTCCTGACTGGTCTTGGGCTGACTGTTGTTACTGGAGCTGCAGACTTATTGTTGGAGGAGGAGGATGAGCCCTGATGCTTACTTGCCTGTTGAATTTCTTCCTTGTGCTCCCAATAGCATGCATCTATTTCCTGGGTGAGGTAGCAGAGCTCATGTAGAGTCTGGGGCTTGCCAACCTGACAGATTTTGTCTTTGATCTGGTCTGGGAGCCCAGAGTAGAAGTGATGGCACAGTGCACCATCACCATAGCCTCAGACTTGCAAAGCAAGCTGATTAAAATCAACTACATATTTGTTAATGCACTGACTATCTTTCATGTGTAGGTGGTTGAGTTGGCTTTTGCCATTGGCAACTGGGTCATGAGGGCTGAAGGTGGTTTGTAGTTCCAGGATGAACTCCTCCAGGAGTCCATCCAGAGGGGCCAGTCATCAGGGTCCTCGACCTGAGCAAGTCTGGCCCAAACCACTCTAGGGCCATGCCTTTAAGGTAGGATTGCATGAAGATGACTTTGGTGCAGTTGGTCCTGAAAGCCTGGGGTCAGTCTTGAAAATTAAGTTCACACTGGATGAGGAAGGCACAAAGCTTCTTGGGGTTGGTGCCATCAAAGGTGTCAGGCTTGTGCAGCTTGGTCCTGCTTGAGGACTCTGGGTTGGTGCAGGCATTGCAAGCCAGTAGCTTAATGGCCTTTGCTAGGCTATCAAAGACTGCAACCATGGGTATCAGTGTCTGGGTCTGGGAAGTCCAGTTCATCCTCTGGATCATTCTCATCGGATTATCATCACCAGGCCCATCATCACCAGGGACCATTGCTGGGGTCATCATCATCAGGATTGTTATTGTCATCATCATCTGGTCCTTCATCCCCAGGATCATCATCAGGGATGGGGGTGGTGGGGCAATGTTGGGTAGGAGTATTGGAGGTTTGGGGCTGAAAAGCCCCTGAAAGGACTAATGGGGTTGGGAGAGCACCTAGTGGTAACCCAAGGCAGCTAGTGCTGCCTTGTGGTGAGTGCCACTGGCTGAGGCAGAATTGGGGTTGGTGGCAGAGCAGCCATGGGGAGGTTGGAAATGAGTCTTTGTTGCCATGATATATTAGACCCACACAAGTGGTGAGTCTGAAATACTGTCAAGTTTGTGATGTCTGGGTTTGGAGACTGGAGACTGAAGTGGGTGCAAGGCCAAGGGGTCAGGATCAGGGGAAGAGGCAGAGGTACCAAAGGTGGACTGATTGGACTTAGTGGACTGATGACACAGCACTATTCCCTTGCATGGGGTCACAGTCCAAGTCTGAGGCCAAGGCAGGGTTATCAGAGTCACTTTAGTTGATTTCAGACTGAAGAAGTACAAGCTGAGTTCTACAGGTTTATATACTAGAGACAGACTATGGTATGGAGACTGGTAATGCCAGTCTTGCAAGGATTGCTTAGATGATTGGTAAGAATGGTATTAGTAAGGTATGACTAAGATAACTGGAGACCAGGACAGGGCAGACTGGGGACAAGACCAGGCAGAGTTCAACCAAAGTGACAAGCACTGCAAGGCAGTGTTTAACCATGCTAGACCAACTGGGGTAAGTGATTGGCAAGGCCAAGGCTGGACTGGATGAGTTGTGAGGCCAAGTCTGGCCAGGGTCAAGGTATATGGTCATGACAAAGCCTTAAAATGGAAAGCAATACTCACATCTCAGAGTGGACACATTTGGACTATGCATGACTTGCCAAATCTAACACATAATGGCCAAGGGCCAACATGCCAGCTGCTGAGCTGAGCTAGTACCCCATTGCCATGTCATGCTGTCTACTGCATTTCAAAGAGCAGTCACCCCTCTGCTTCACACTTGATTTGCCACCCCCTTGTTTGCTTTGACCAGAGTTACCTCCATCATCATGCATTCTGGGTTCAGAGGGTCAAGGGGTCATTTACAAGAAGGGTTGAGTGTGTGTTTTTGTGAAAGGAGGGAGCCATGTTTGAAGGGCATGGTGTTAAGGGTGCAGAGTGTGTTTTGCAAGAAGGGGAGAAAGTTTGAGTGTGAACAAGGTGGCTGATAGGTTGGGGAAAGCCATTGCAAAGATGAGGATGCCTGTGTGAGGAGAAATGGTGAGCAAGGATGGTCACAGTCTAAGACCCCCCTCAGATGCAGGGAAGATGAAGGACTTCACCTATGATAATATGTTTTTCTGGCATGCTGAGGGGAGGGACAGGGGGTCAGAGGCCCAGGAGGGCTAAGAAAGGGGCCTGTTCTTTTTCTTCTGCATTTTCTTTATATATATATATGTCTTGTATAGAATATAGACTTGCACAAGGTGAGGATTTGAGGATCAATATAATGTACTCCTTTCAAATACCTTTCAAATAAGTTTTGCATATTTCAGAAAACATTATTTAGAATGTACATTACAATAACATGAAGTTAATGGGCTACTAATATCTGAACAGTATTGTAAAACTGCATTACAATATTGTAAGGGTATTTTTCAAGTGCTGCCACTCACATTACAAAGGAGGGATGCCAAATGATATTGTGAACATTATTGTAATGACAGTTTTCAATAATGTAAGCATAATTGGTATCTGTCATATCCATGACTCTTGGACTCAATCCCAGTCCAGTCTGGACCCCTAGCCCCTAACTCCAGTCAAGTCTGGTCCTAGTCTGGCCTAGAAAACCCAACTCTGGTCCTAGATAACCCAACTCCAGCCTGAATAACTCAAGTCCAGTGTTTTACCCCTATCTCCGGTCCATTCTGGCCTCCTGGCCTTGCACTGCTCCACCCTGGTCCTCCCAGGTCCATGTCTGGTCACCCAGACATAACTCCAGTCTGTTTTTCCTTTGTTTGTAACTATATTTAGCTTGGTCCATTCACCTGACTCTGCTTACTATACAAATCCTGTGTCTGACTCTGTCAAAGTCGGACAACACCCCTGGCTCCTTCTTAGGGCGGAGTTGGAGCGGGTTTGGGCTGCGGAGTACAGCAGTTCAAAGTCCGAAGCGAATCCGACCACTGGGTGGCGAGATATTCGATGAACAGTGAGCGGAGGGGTATGAAGGGAAGTTTCGGAGGCTGAGGTCGGAGTCGGAGCTGGAGGTCAGAGGTCGGAGGTCGGATGAGAGGGCGTTGGGTTCAGCTAGTGCGCTGCCCCCTTGTGCGAGCTCATGCCCTTGTATTTCAGAGGTGGAGCAGACTCAGAGGAAGTGGAGACGAAACTCCGGAGGGGACTGAGAGGGAGTTGAGGTGGGGACTTTATCCGATATTCGTACTGATTACATCGGAGTACTACGTGGCCTTATATACGATGTAGGTCAAGGGCAGTGCAGTACGGAATGTAAACCAATAAGTGTATAGTGGTTAGAGTCCTTCCGACACAAGGGATAGAGGATAGGGATGATGGGAGACCTTAACTGAGACAAGGAAACTACTACAACGAGGAAGGAGGGTAAACACTGAAGGAGTGGAAGAATGGAGAAAACCGGACATGAGGGCGGAACCCTATTTAGAATGCAGGGCCGCAAGTCTGACAGCCCACATGACCAACCTTAGGGCAGAGTTGAGCGGAGTTGGTCAGAACATGGACAGGGGACCTCGGAGAGGTGTGGAGATGTGTCGGGAGGGTCGGAGGAGCGCAGGAACACATCGGAGGAGGGCGGAGAAGTGCGGGAACATGTCGGAAAAGGGCAGAGTAGGTGTTAGGGGCTTACGCTGGTGTCATGGTCATGACAGACTCCAGTTATGCCAGTCACCTGGACTTTAACTATTTTAGTCTCAGCACAGCCTCCATGGCTGTCCACACCTTGCTAATCCTCTCACTAATAGCTTATTCACAAGTCCAGCTTCATGTTCATTTATCCCAGACCAGCCTCATGTATTTAACCCCTGTACATACTTCATAGCACCTCAGTCAGAATATCAATTTAGTATTACCCTCAACTCTGCACTACACCCCAAGTCTACCCCATAGCTAAGGCCAAGCCTTTAAGCTATCCCTGGCCCCTGCCCTGGACCTCTCACTGGCTTGCATAAGGGTACAGCACATAAGCTGAGACCAAGGGAGGTAGTTCCAACCCTGGACTGGCTTCCCCCTGACCAGTCAGTTTCCCATGCTACCAGCCTTATTCCTGCACTCCCAGCCTTAAGTCTAGTCCTCTGGACTTAGCCCCTGACCTCCAGCCTTAACTCTGGTCCAACCAGACTTGGCCCCTGTCTCCCAGCCTTGACTTTGGTCAGCCAGACTTAGCCCCTGTCACCTGGTCTTGAAGCCTGGTCACCCAAGGGTAAACCTGTACTTGACAGCATATTCTGACTCACACTTGTGCAAGCCATTGCATCATGTCTAGGTCCTGCTCTAGAGCCCCTACCCATGACCTTGCCCATTGGGACCCATTGGGCCACCTCTTATCTGACTCTGGAGCCTAACCCAGAGATCTCCACTGAAGCAGAGGGGTAACCGGTGACCCTTGGCACTCTGCACACCCCAGGTTGCATTACCCCTGACACTATGCTCTTAGTGGTCAACACTTAATGCATCCACTCCCTCACTCCTGACCCCTGCCTTCCACTTGTTTCTGCCTGACTCTGGACCAGCCATGTCAGCTCCTGAGCTGGACTTACCCTCCAGACTCACCACCAACCCAGGTTCACACCTGAGCCCACTTCCAAGTCAGAGTTACCCTCCAGACTTGCCCCTGAGCTGGCCTCAACAACTGGACTCACTTCTGTTAGTTCCCCCAAGCTACCTCTGACCCCTGGCTGGTCACCCTGGTCTTCATCCTCAGTCCTTACCTCAGTCATCCCAGCACTCTATCCCAGCTGTCTTAGTCAGGCTCAACTGTACTGGACACAGTCTGTAATCATATCACTCATTTGACCTCCTGACTCCCTGATATTGGTTTTCAGACCTCTGTGCACCTCTGGTGCAGCCCCCAGGCCCAGACTTGGCCAGTCCCAGCCCTCAACACCTTCCCTGTTCCCCATTGGCACTTGGCTTCAGCAGTTTTGTGTCCAGTCTCCACCCTCAGCCTTTGCTACACCAGCCTTGGAGCCCTGGACCCCCTTTTCAGCCTCTGGTCTGTCTGGCCTTGGGTTCTCTTGTCCACTCTCATGACCATGCCCAGACCACCCCAGACCAGCTCTACCCTGGCCTTGACTGGTCCTGTCCAACCCTTGCCCCAGTCCCAGCCTTAACCCTTCAACCCAGAAATGTGTTAGCTCACAAGGCACTGCAAGGCAGTGCCCAGTCAAGTTGTCCCCTCAGTTAGTACCAGGCCAGTGTAACACCCAGCCTGGCCACATATCCTGCCCCAGTTCCTGGTAATCCCTTGTTCATACTCTTTGCTTGATAAGATTCTTTGTAACACTACTTACCAATCTGTTTACCAATCATCGCTGTACCGGCACAGACCAGTCTCCAGTGCTACGTTACACTTAGGTTACTTCTAGTATTTAAGCCATAGGATATTCTGTTTAGCCTCAGTCTGAAATCAACCTAGTTCTTGTCTTAACCTGGTCTCCCTGTTCCTCTGTCTTCTACTTCACGACTGGACTATGGCCCATGCAAGGGAATAGCACTGTGTCCTCAGTCATCAAGTCCAATAGTCCAAAACCCTTAGTATCTCGTATCACCCTCTGACCCCCAACTGGACTCTGGACTGGCCTTGGACCAGTGAAGACCCAAACTTAACATCCACACTCACCTGGACTTGTCTGAAGCCAGTTTGCCATCCCTTCAGCCTCCTGTCCCTTGCTACTGGCCATTCTGACCTCAGTCTGATTCAGCCACCTCACCCAGACTTGTCTGGACCTGTTACTGGGTCTTAGACCAGTCCTGGCTTTCCTTGGACCCTCCTGTTCCTCACAGACCTGTCCTGGTTTTTGTCAAGTACGGGTTTACCCTCAGGTGACTGGGCTTCCAGACCAGGTGACAGGGCTAGTCTGGGTGGCCAGAGTCAAGGCTGGGAGACAAGGGTTAAGTCCAGTTGGACTGGAGTTGAGGCCAGAGGTTAGGGGCTAAGTCCAGAGGACTGGACTTAAGGCCAGTAGCATGGGAATAAGGCCAGTAGCATGGGAAACTGACTGGTCTTGGAGTGTGCACAAGGGGAAGCCAGTCTGGGGTTGGATCTTCCTCCCTTGGTCTCAGCATATGTGCTGTACCCTTATGCAAGCCAGGGAGAGGTCTGGGACAGGGGCTGGGGATAGCTTAAGGCTCAGCCTTAGCTATAGAGTAGGCTTGAGGGGTAATATGGAGTTGAGGGTAATACTTAGATGATATTCTGACTGAGGTGCTACAAAGTATGTACAGGGGTTATGTCAAGTATGGGTTTACCCTCAGGTGACCAGGCTTCAAGACCAGGTGATAGGGGCTAAGTCCAGGTGGCCAAAGTCAAGGCCGGGAGACAGGGGCCAAGTCTGGTTGGACCAGAGTTGAGGCCAGAGGTTAGGGGCTAAGTCCAGAGGACTGGACTTAGGGCTGGGAGCATGGGAATAAGACTGGTAGCATGGGAAACTGACTGGTCTTGGAGTGCACACAAGGGGAAGCCAGTCCAGGGTTGGATCTACCTCCCTTGGTCTCAGCTTATGTGCTGTACCCTTATGCAAGCTGGGGAGAGGTCCAGGACAGGGGCCAGGGATAGCTTAAGGCTCAGCCTTAGCTATAGAGTAGTCTCAGGGTGTAGTACAGGAGTCAAGGGTAATACTTAATTGATATTCTGACTGGGGTGTTACAAAGTATGTACAGGGGTTAAATACACAAGGCTGGTCCAGGATAACAAACATGAAGCTGGACTTGTGAATAAGCTATTAGTGAGATGATTAGCAAGACAAGGATAGCCACAGTGGCTATGCAGAGGCTAATAGCCAAAGTCTGGGTGACTGGCATAACTGGGGTCAGACACAGGATTTGTACAGTAAGCAAAGTTAGACAAAAGGACAAGACTAAATATAGCACAAACAAAGGAAAACAGACCGGAGTTATGTCCAGGTGACCTGGACATGGACCTGGGAGGACTGGGGTGGAGCAGCGCAAGGCCAGGAGGCTGGAATGGACCAGAGATAGGGGTAAAAAGACCAGACTTGAGTTATTCAGGCCAGAGTTGGGTTATCTAGGACTGGGTTGTGTTCTCTAGGTCAGAGTTAGGTCCTCTAGGCTGGACTAGGACTGGACTTGACCGGAGATAGGGGCTAGGGGTCCAGACTGGACCAGGATTGAGTCCAAGAGTCATGGATATGACAGTATCCCCCTCTTAGGAACCAAACCCTTGAGGTTCCATAGGGAAATATGCCCAGAGGGTTACACAATGTAGTCGCATGACTAGCAGTGAGTCTGAGTGTGCACACAGTGCCAAGGGTGAGCCCAAGGGCTGGGAAACAGGCCAGCAATGACCAGAGGTCTGGTAGTTTGGACTGGAATGGCATAAGCTGGGTTTGGGGGTAAGGGTCAAGTCCAAAGACTGTTCTGGGAACCTGGGGCTGGAGAAGCAACAACAGGTGGGCTGGAGACTGGTCTAGGAGGCCGCCAGACAGTTCAGCAGGCCAGGACAAGGCAAAGCCAAGTCTGGAAGTGATTAGACCGGCTGCACAGGGGTTTCCAGAGACAGCTGAAAGCTGAAGCCAGTGTTTCAGGGGGCTGGAGTTGCACCTTGGAGCTGGGTTAAGGCAACATGCAGGCTGGGAATGACCAGGTAAGGCCTAGGGGTGTGCTTCAGAGCTGGGTCAGGGAAAACCAGAGACCAAAGATGTGCAAGGGACTGATAATGTCCAACAAATGTACCAGGGGTATGCCACTAGGACCAGAGGTTTGCTTCAAAGCTGGTTCAGGGCAACATGGAGGCCGAGATGGTCCAGGGGTGTACCAGTGTGCTGCTGAGTGGTACTGGAGTGACACAAAGACCAGGTGGGTGCCAGGAAGGCCAGAAAACCAGTCTAGGAATGCACTGGTTGGACCAGGAGTGCACTGCAGGGATACAGAGGGTTATGAGAAGTGCTGAGAAGGCCGGGGTGGGTCCAAGGTCTGCTCCAGGGGGTCACAGGGTCTGAAAGTGTGTATCTACAGAAAAAGAAAACAGATAACAGAAAAACTGAGAAAACATATAACAAGGAAACAGGAAACTGAAGCTAGAGACAGGGGTCAAAGCCAAAGGCTGAGACTGAGGGTGGCTCAGGCTGGGGGTGGCAAAAGCCAGAGACCAAGACTGGGAGTAGTTGAAGTAAGTTGTGCCAAAGCACAGACCAGGGAAAAACTGCAAGACCAAAGACCGGTCAAGGGGACAGAAGGCCAGGAAGGCTGGGGACCGGTCTGAGGGTCAGAGAGGACTGGAAGGGGCAGCTGGAGACCGGTCTGATGGTCAGGGAGGGCTTAGAAAAGC